>JADRCD010211443.1:0-14518 GCA_019843815.1 Montemys delectorum | reverse complement strand
AGGAGGAGGAGGAGGAGGAGGAGGAGGAGGAGGAGGAGGAGGAGGAGAAGAAGAAGGAAGAAGAGCTGGTAAGATGGCTGAGTGGTTGAGAGCACCAACTGCTCTTCTGGAGGCCATGAGTTCAAATCCCAGCAATGGTAGCCATCTGTAATGAGAAACAAACAAACAAGAAAAAAAAACCTATGGCTGTGAGCTGGATTTTAAAATATTTCTAGGGATTGCTTGTATGTCTGTAACTATTTTGGTAGCCAATGGTGTCTCAGCCAGGATGAGAAAGGAAGAAACTTGCAGACAAACTTCCTGATGTGGCCCACATAGGAGTCCCCCCTTTAATATCCCCACTAAGGTGAAACTGGGATCTTGACTCCTTCATGAAGAAGGAGGATTTATTAGAAGATGTGATAGCAATATAATGCAAGCTCTAGATATGAGAGCAGGTGTCCAAAGAAATGCCTATATGTTGGAACAACGTCAGTGAATGAAGTTTTAATTTTGTTTGTTTCTTTTTAAGGTATGGTCTCAGTGTATAGCTCTGACGGTAAACCAAGCTGACCTTAAACTCACAGAGATTTGCCTGCCTCTGTCCCAAGTGCTGGGATTAATGACATGTGTCACCATACCTAGGCCTAGTACAGTACTATTCCTCAGGGTTCTCTGGAGGAACAGGACGGACAGAGTGTCCAGCTGCTTGGGTTTTCGTTAATTACAAATGTAGTCAAATTGACAGCCAAGACTAGTGAGTGGAGAGAGTGATGTATGATCAGGTGTGGGACGAGGACTTGCTCTAGGACTCTTCTATAGGAAGGTCTGGCTGCAAGAGCTCCAGGTCCAGGCCCAGCAGTGGGTGGAGGAGGGTGAACCACCCCTAGAATTCCTTGCAGTTCTGAGGGGAACCAGAAGCCCTGAGTCAGCTCAGTGTGTATGGTGGTTAGTAGGCAAGCTTCGGGGAATGGGGGATAGGGGTACTGGCTGTCTCTGGGAACCTCTTAAGTAGAATTTGAGATCCAGCTCTATTTGCTCCCAGAGCGCAGGTTCATCTGTGGGGTAGCTGAAAGCAGGGAGAGGAAGGTTGGAAAGCCGGCTCTGGGATTCTCAGTCTGGAGTTCTGTTTGGAATCCTGGGTTCAGATGCGAAGCATCCCAGGTGGGCACAATGGATTTGTCGCTAAATTTCAAAGGGTCATTCTACTATGTTTTCAAATATTGATAGGACAAAGAAAACATTGATCACGTTGATCATTATATTAAGGGTTCTTTAAAAGAATAGAAGTGATAAAGTGTGTGTGTGTGTGTGTGTGTGTGTGTGTGTGAACAATGGCTCTCTCAAGTTGGAAAGGTCTAAGATGAAGCTGGATGCTTTGGCAGTCCCAACCTGATGCTGGAGTCCTGGAGGATACTGGGAAACAGCTGGTCTTTAGTCTACATTGGAATCCCAAAGAAGTTGGTTCTGATACCAGCAAAGGAATAGGTCAGCAACAGGATAGATGAACTTGCCAGCAAGTGTAAAGGCAAGCAAGCAAAAAGCAGTTTCCAACTTCAGAGTCCTTTCATCTGGGGTGCCACCCAAAGGGGCCCCCCAGATTTGGCATGGGTCTTCACGCCTCAGATAATCTGATTAAGAAGTACCCATAGCCAGGTGGTGGTGGCACATGCCTTTAATCCCAGCACTTGGGAGGCAGAGACAAGTGAATTTCTGAGTTCGAGGCCAGCCTGGTCTACAGAGTGAGTTCCAGAACAGCCAGAGTTATACAGAGAAACCCTGTCTCGAAAAATTAAAAAAAAAAAAAAAAAGTACCCAATAGTTTGTGTTTTAGTGGAGACATATGCAGTCAAGCTGACCACCATGATTGGCCACCAACAGTTGTACTCTACTGAGCTCAGGGTGAAAGGTGCATAAGGAGTAACCACAACCTGAGCTAGTTACCAAACCAGGAATGGTGTCCAGAGCTGTCATCTCAGACACTCAGAGTCCACCCAAAGTCGGAGGCTAGCCTGAGCAAATTAGAACGTGCTTCAAAACAAAAAGTAAAAAGAGGCCTGAGAATATAGCTAAGAGGTCAGAGACCGAGTGATTGCCTAGCATGCACTAGATTTGATCTCCTGCCTCTCCACCAATAGCAAAACAAAACAAAACCCAACCCCTAAAACTGATGAGTAGAAGTCTTGTATCTGGCAAGCTCTGGTTAGCCTGTAGAAGAGTAATGTGCGTAACGTAGCTCAACGGAAATAACAGGCACTAACGAGGAAAAGGTCGCTGGACTCTTAGCCTGTGGCCTGAGAAGCTGATAAACTCTGTGGCTGTTTTTGAATTAACTATTTAAAGTCTTCCTGGATCTTAGTACCTTAGTACCTTGCGGTCGAATTTCTCAGGCCTATAATATTGGTCAGTAGGTGGCAGCACAGGCTGATTTAGCCAGAAGGACTAGCAAGCCCCGCCTAAGACTCACACCTTAACATCCTCCTTCCTCCCAATGATGGTTGCCCTGGCCTCCATGCCAAAGGTGGTTGCTCTGGGCTTGCCTGGGGACGGGGTGAGGTGGGGTGGCGGACGGAATAAAGAAAACTTTTCTAAACTCCTTTGACTTGTTAATATCAGGGTCGCAAGGTGGAAGTAGAGGCAAAAGTTCAAAGGAGGACTATCTCCTAGACAATGGGCCCCACTAGACAAAACCCTTTACAGCAGTGCTACAAAATCAATCACTAGCTTTTATAAAGTGTGGGTTTTCAGTGTGAGGAGCGGGGAAGAGTCCGAAGAACATCAGCCCTCCGCAGTGAGAGGTGCGGTTATGCATCTTCCCTGAACCCACACTGGGGCCACGAGAGCGTCCCCAAGCTTGGTGCAAATACGGCTCTTAATACAGCCGGTTAGCTAAACCTGTGCTTGTGAACAGCAATAGCAAAATTAGTAGGAACCAGTCGCTTTGTGCATAGCCCGAAGCAGACTAAAGAGAGAACTGGAATTCTAAAATGAGCGCGCGCCTTCCCCACCCCCTCAATCAAAAACCTGGAGATGCTGGGGATCGAACCCAGGACCTCATGCATGCTAAGCATGCGCTCTACCACTGAGCTACATCCCCGCCACTGAGGGACCACTATTTCCTACTCATCTTTATAAAATTCAAGATCCTTTCTAGATTTGTTACTTTCATCTTATTCGTCAAAAAAAATTTTTTTTAATTAAAAAAATAAAGAGCGATCTTGTTACAAGGGTATTCTGATCAACCTACACTTTCACAGACATCCCAATAAAGGATGTAAACAGTCTAGGGTCGGAGACCTCATTTTAAAAAGTGTGCGGGATCCTCTTTTCTTTCTTCAGGACTAAGGAGAGATCCTTCCAGAAAAGATGGGGAACCCTTTGCCAAGTCTTACCTATAATTACGGAAAGGAAAAAAAACCACTCATCTGCCGTTGCCATACCGTCTCCGCATTCTGTTCCGAAACTATGAAAGACAATGAAAAATAGGAGCCTTGGAGGACAGGGTTCTACAATAAAACCCAGCTCCCCTGTCTCAGACACGGAGAACATTTTAAGAATCAAGATGTCAGACTCCCCACTCCCCCTCCTCCAGGCTTTATCCAAAGGAAGCCAATGAAAACCATAGAACGCGAAATCCCAGACTCTTTCGTGACTCTTGAGAGGAGACAGGGATGCAGTCAGGAGGGTGCTTCCTCGCCACTCGGCTCCTTTTCTCTGGGGTTTACCTTCCGAAACTTTCAGAAAGTTCCCACTCAGGAAGTCGGATCTTATTCCTGCCTGGGGAGTTCCGCATATACACAGAGATCTTTCAGTAGACCAGGAGAATAGGAACACCAGAGAAACTAAGGCAGAACTAAGGATTCAGAAGGAAGAGGATGGTATAAGAGAAAAAAGACAACGCCGAGGCCAGAAAACGTTGCTTGACAAGACACCTGCTCTATTTTTCCTTATCAAGAGGGCTTAATTTCAGTGTTAGAGTAGACCTTTTTTTTTTTTTTTTTTTTTTTTTTTTTGACAAAAAGTAACTGGTCTAAACTAACCACTCTTTTCAGTTTCCTTTCGTAGGTAACTATTTCACTAGGAAGATCATGACCTGGGGCAGTTACCACATATCCTAGGCTGCCTGTGGTGTCTCTCACATGTAATCTTAGCATTGGTGGAAAAACAGGATGATTGTCATAAGCTTAAGGCAAAGCCTGTGTTACAGAGTAAGCCCCTGTTACACAAAGACCTTATGGGATGTCTTCCCAAAGGACTTCAGATATTTGGAGATTAAAAAAGAAAGAAAGAAAGAAAGAAAGAAAGAAAGAAAGAAAGAAAGACCCGAGGGAAGATCCACACGAGTCATTCTAGCAGTGTTGTTGGATTTTCAAGGAATGTGATCTGTGTGAAAGCATATACAAAGCTGGCTCTGCCTCTCCCCTCTCCCCTCTCCCCCCTCCCCCCCCCCTCCCCCCTCTCCCCTCTCCCCCCTCTCCCCTCCCCCCTCCCCTCTCCTTCCTTCTTTCCTTTCCCCTCCTTCCCCCTCCCTTCCCTAAAGAAATGTGTCTCTGTCCTTGTGTTTTAGAGTTCTGCTCTGGTCTGGCACAGCACAACACCTGTAACGCAGTGCTTGGGAGACTAAGGCAACAGGATTGCTACAAGTTCTCCCCTAGCCTAGAAAGCATGGGAAAGGGACACTGAGCATAGGGTGGAAAGTTGTGTTCTCTAAGAACCATGATAAAGTGCACATGCACACACACACACACATATAGACTCAAACAGACAGACAGACAGACAGACAGACTGGCAGACAGACAGACAGACAGACAGACAGACAGGGGCGAATGTATGACACATAGGTCCAGCAGAAGATGGAAGAGGTATCTGTCTCCTGGAATTGGAGTTACAGAGGGTTGTAAGCTGTCGTATACTATCATCCTCTGGAAGAACAGCTAGTGCTCTTGACCACCCAGCCATCTCTCCAGGCTCAGTAGCTCTAAAGACAAAACAAAACAAATCTGGTTTTTTAGCTGAAACTGTACAACATATACAAATTGATGAGTCTGGATGTGTGTGTGTGTGTGTGTGTGTATGTGTGTGTACCACTGGAACCATCATCATGGTCAAGGAAACTAACACACTCATCAACTCCGAAAGCATCCTTCTGGTTTCACCTGTGTGTATGCCACTGGGTGTGTGTAAAGAACATTTAACTTGATTTCTGCATCCAGTGTTTTCAGTGTAAAATACGGTATCGTTAACTACAGCTGCAACCCTCCCTCTTAATCTTAAAAAATCTTAAAAGCAAGACCTGAGAAGTTCTTCTGAAGGGACTGCACACTCTACACAGATTTGGGGAATACCTGGTAACCCAAATTTCTAAGCAGTCCCAAGTGGTCCACAGGCTGCCTGGCCACACTCACCTGACAGTTCACAATGCTCCCCAGAGTCCCTATTTGGACTGCAAAAAGCAAGATATTAAATGCCCTGAGAATAATAATACAAATGATCAATTCTATCAAGAGGTGGGACTTTGGATGGAGGTGTTTTGGAGGATAGCCCTGCCTTCTTCTGAGGAGCATTTCCTGAAAGCTGTGACCGAGGATCGGGCCGCTCAGTAAGTAAGTTTGTGTCATCGGTTTCTGAAGATAGCTTTAGCTCTTTGAAAGTCTCCACTGAACTGGAAGAGCGAAGGAAAGAGAAAGGCTGTTTTGGTGAAGTAGAGTGAGGTGGAGTGTGTGTGTGTGTGTGTGTGTGTGTGTGTGTACATAGGTGCCCATGTATACACAGGTAACCTACCTAATCATAAGTTCGTGGAGGACAGAGGTCATTCTCTATAACTCTGCCTTATTTTTTAATATCTTTTTTACTTATTCATTCATTCATTCATTTTGTCTGTGTTGGGTTGAGGGTGGAGGAGACAATTTTCAAAAGTTGGTTCTTGCTTTCCACAATGTGGGTCCTGGGGATCGAACTCAGGTCATTGGGATTGCTAGTAGGTCCCCATACAGGCTGAGTCTCACCTCCTCTGATTTATTGTACTATTTTTCTTACGCGTTACAAGGAGGATCTGGGGGCTGGCTCATAGTAGCTATTTGAATCTGAGAGGGGAAGAACCTGGTAGTCGCTTAGTGCAGAAAGCTGGGTGCCTCTGCAGTGCGATGCACCTCAGCTTCAGAACTCCATCTCCAGGCTTGAGCTTCAGTCTGATTCCCTTCACCGTTACAACGCAGACCTCAGGAGCCTGAAAATGAGTGAGTGACTCACTGTCCAGAATCCAGACTTAATTGGGTTCTCGGGATGGCCAGTCTTTGTTTTCCTCCATTCATTAAGTATTTATTCAGTTGCATCTCCATCACAGCTCCTCCTCTCCTCCCAGTCCCCCTCTCACATATACCCTCTCCCATCCCTCCCTCCCCTTTATCTGTGAGTAAGGTGAGGTTGGCTCTGGGTACCAATCCACCCTCACATCTCAAGTTGCTGCAGGACTAGGCACAGACTCTCCCACGGAGGCCAACCAAGACAGCCCCCGTTAGGGAGACAGGGTCCACAGGTAGGCAACAGAGTCAGGGGAAGTGCCCGCTCCAGTTGTTGGGGGACCTGCAGGAAGACCAGGTTCCGTGTCTGCTGCATATGTTGCGGGGAAAGAAGCTCAGTTTTTGAGAAGGTCTTTTAGGGGTTCCCGTCAAGGTGTTCTACAGCTGTGTTTTGCTGTTACAGTTGGCATTACTGGGGCTTGAACCTACAGCCTCCCACCAGATAGGACTAAATCCCCAGCCACTTGACTTTTAAAGTTGTATTCTAAGTTGCTCGGTAGCCTCTGGGAGGCTGGGGCCAGCACCGTCTTTTCCCTAGACCTCTGACAGTGAGAATGATCAGCTGCCCTGTACAAAAGCAGTTAATAAAACCAAGGGCAGAGAGAGAAATCAAATGGTAATGGTTAAGTACCTCCAGTGTGTGAGAGATTCTCTATTCGGGAGGCCCTTGAAGTCCTATATACAAGTCTCAAGGAATATTAGCAATGGATGCTATTAGTATCTCCCCTAGCCCCACTATTTCCCAAAAAACAAGTTAGGGTCATTTTATTCTTACTAAGTGTATCCCTTGGTGGGCCTGTGCGTCCATCCTTCTGGATGCTCTCACGGGGATGATTTGTCCAACAACCACCTTAGATCTGTCTCGAGGAAGGCTACAGTGTTTGGATAGCCAGATAGAAACGAAATAAACATAAGGACATAAAATGCTTGAAGAAATTATCATAAAAAAGGAATTTAAAAGGACCATGAGAAAAATATTCTGGAGATGCCGGGGATCGAACCCGGGGCCTCATACATGCGAAGCATGCGCTCTACCACTGAGCTACATCCCCCTCTGTGTTATAGAAGCCACACACAATTCCTATCTTTTAAAAAATCCAGCGTGTTCTTCCTAACGGTTCCGGTTTTTGGGGTGGGGGGGAGAGAGGGGAGGCACTATCTAGGACAGATTCCAGCTGCACCGGAGCAGCTGCTTTCGGGACCCCCAACAAAGCTCAGGCTCGCCGGAAGGAAACACGGTCTCAGAAGCTTCCACACTACCGATTCTTCTGTTGACCAAGTCGTGTACCAGGCACAGGCGGCTTGAGGGAAACGAGGGATTTCTCACCCTCCTATTCTGGAGCATTGTCTTCCACTCAAAGGCCCCAAAATTTTGCATCTGATTAAATCTAATGCCAACGAAAACGTTGTAAGATGAAAACGTCAACACCTACCCTGGTCTTTGTTCACATTGGTAAGGGCTTTCTAAGCCCACCTGACTGTAAAGCAGGGACCCTCGGACTTCACCTTCCCCGGGGAGGGGTCCTAGCAGGTTCTTTCTGCACCTCCTCCATGGGCCTGCCTGGCTGCAGCACCTTCACCCTGGACCCTGGACAGCCAGAATCTCCGGCAGGTGCGGCCGCCTCTGAGTCACTAAACGCCACCTCAGCTCAGCGGTCGCAGCCGCAGACAAAAACAAAGGTTCTGTTTCTCGGTTCAGAAAGTCTGCAGCAGAGAACAGACTCTTCAGAAGTAGAAAAGAGCATCAAAGACACGATCTAGGAAAGCGGTCGTTAATTAATAGATCGAACTTCATTAAAATTAAAAAGTAACCTTTAGACAATAAGACAAGCCGCAGGCTGAGAAAAAACAAAAAAAAAAAAAATACTTGTTCTGTCATGCTTGATAAGTCGGATATCCTAAATATCCAAAGCATAGTGGTGAAGGTACCTCCGGAGGCTGGAGCAACAGGATTGCTGAGTTTGAAGAAGTCTGGCCCACATATTGAGTTCCAGGCCAATCTGGACCACAGCATGAGACCCTGTCACAACGTAAAACAAACTAGGAGCTGCCTTGAATCAGTCCTTTGTGTTAAACTCCACTGTCTCTGACTAGGAGCTGCCTTGAATCAGTCCGTTGTGTTAAACTCCACTGTGTCTGACGTTCTGCACTCTGAAGTGTGTGTGTGCTGTGTAGGGCCTGGAAGTCTATACCGCATAGGTTTGGAGTGACACAGACTCCTCCATTCCTTCACAGCCAAGCTTCAACTTTCATCATCAGAAACCTATGGGCAAATTCCTTGAAACCACATACGTCTTTTTAAATTCAAAGTTTTATTTATAGCTTTATAATCGACTGACAAATTTTGCCTGACGCTGAGGATATAGCTCAGTGGTAGACTGCTTACCCAGTATTCATGAGGCCCTCCCTTGGCCCAATCAATGTCCCTCACTACAAAAATTAACTTTGTTGAATCCATTGTTACATGCTGGTCACAATTCTTTCCACCCTGCATACTATCCTAAGGAAAAACTTGCCCTTCCCTTCCTTTTTCCTTGCCTTTCTTTTTCATACCAATGCAGATTTGGATGTTCTTGTATTCTATAGATCCTTGTCCTTTATCCTTCAGTAACTGGTTTCATTCTTGATGTTTCTAAAGCCTACAGAAAGCCTTATGGCCTTTGAGCATCCTGTGAGTTTCTATACACTTCCTTACACTCTGGCATGGAATGATGCTCTGGCTTATACTGTGTCTTTCCTATCCCAGTTCCACTTACAACAACAAATTTTCCCAGAACACTGGTTCCCTTTTAGAGGGCTCCATACTATGTAATCAATATACACGACTGGTTCTGCCCAATGCCTGAGTGTGATTGTTCATGAACTGTTTTAGTAGGCAAAGCTGGGGCAGAGATGTCCTTTGCTTTGTTGAAATTTTGTGTAGCCCTTCTTTCACAGTGAGAATACTTAATAGTTTGCAACATTGGCTTCATTCACACACACAAACACACAAAATTAAAATTATGTACTAAACAGAACTCACGATTCAAGTGCTGTTCCATTGTATCTAAAGGGGCTGTGTCAAAGTGCTGCACAAAACTTTCACCAGAATTCACCCTCTTGTTTCTATTTTGTTATATTTTTTAAAATATATATATTCAATGATGTTTTGAACTTCATATATGTACACAATGTATTTTGATAAGTGTTATATTTTTGAGGAGTTTTTTTTCCTGCTGATATTCACATATAAAATGCTTTCCCTTTCTCTATGTTAAGCCTATTTTTAAATTTTAATACATAAGACATAATTATGGTTCCCAGGAGCAAATCTATGCAGAGCTATATGGAGTTGCTGTATCTTGGGATGCCGTCAGGTGGGCCAGTGGGAGTGCCCTTCAGGCATCATCTTGGGAGCTGCCTTTAGGGGCTAAGAGTGTAGCACCTAGGATAGTACCTCTGCCTTGTCAACCTTTTTCTGGTTTGGTTTTGAGGGAGAACACAGTCCAGCAGGTTCAGAAAGAGCAGAGCTGTGCGGAAGGATCTATGTAACCAGCACATTTCAGGTTCTGAGAACTCAGCGATGGAAAGACCTCACTGGGGGTATTGATGAAGCTAGTTCTGATGTTTCTAGTGTAGCTCAGGAGAGGCAGGCTGAGGATGCCAAGGCCCTGGGTTCAGCCCCCATCTCTTCCACCCACAAACCCATCTTTTAGGCTGAAGACCATGAGCGTATCTGTTAACTTCGTTGAGATTTGAGAAGCTACTTTGCTTATTTATATAAACTTGGACTTTTTTTATGAGGTATAATGTTTTATTTAACTCGGCAAATTCTATGTAGTTTCCGTGTGCAATGTGACTACTTGAAATACATACATTTTAGACATATATTCATACATAAGTTTCAAAATGGCTTAATAGAATTTATCAGTGCATGTGTCTTCGATCTTATGAAGATCTTCCTCCTTCCATCTGTCCTTCCTATGGGTGGTTGAGAAGGGGGGAGGGGAGGGAGAGGGAGAGAAAGAGGAGCAAGTGGAGGAGGAAGGGGGAAAGAATGGTCTATCTACCTCAAGCATCCTAGAATGACAAAAGGGTTGAGAAGGGCAAAGAAAACTGACAAGAAATAAAACTATTCTCTACAGTGACTGCGACTGCTCGCCTGGGAGAGCACTGCGGGGACGACCTGAAGAAGGCTCTAGGCTCAATCCTGAGTCTTGGTGAATCGGACTTTTACTAATGTGAGATTATTCCTCTGTAATATGGGAATTCCGAATGATTAGTATAACAACCTCCGGTACCGTTGATAATAATGAAATGTAGTGTGTTGATGCTCAAGTCTTCACCTAAGAAAACTTATAGTTTGATTTTTTGTAATGATTTTATAACTCCATAATTCTTTCTTTTCCTCTTCCACCCTCTCTTCTTTTCTTCCTTCTTCTGCTCTTTTATTTTTTGAAATACTGACAACTCAGCTCTGGACTCAGCAATTAAGTCATTTTTAATTTGGTAACGAGCTTGACAATCAAAGCCCGTGTCTACATTTTTGGCTGTACATGCATTAGTAAGGAAAAGTAACAGAGTGTGGTACACAGACATACGTGACTCTGAAAAAGAGTGAAGCAACACCCAGCCGCTACTGTTCACAGGGCCCCCAGCAACCAGAGAGGAAAATGTCATATAGCATTTCCAAGGAGTCTGAGCTGTCACCGTTGCCCTGTCATCTGTACACAAGGAACAGTAATTTTCAGGAACAGTGTAATTTTCAAACTTGTTTGTCTGAAACACTGCCTACCTGTGCTCTCTCCTAAGAGGAAACCACCTTTCTTTGTGAGGGCTCTGTGGCTTAGCTGGTTAAAGCGCCTGTCTAGTAAACAGGAGATCCTGGGTTCAAATCCCAGCAGGGCCTTCTATCTCAACCCTTATTTAGGGTTGAGATTTTGACTGGAGTCATTTTGCTACCAGTCTCACAGTGTACCCTAATGTATCTGCAACCATTATCAACCAAAATCTTTGCAAAGATAAACTTATTTTAAAGCATGGGCTCAACCCAGCCCTGCCAGAAAGAAGTAAAAGATAGATATATGGGTGCATCCAGTTTTTTGGTTTCTACTGGGGGAGGGGGATGGTTGTTAATTTTTTTTAAAAATTAGATCTTCCACTAGGATTTTCTAACTCATCACTATCTTAATTATTCTAGTCATGATTTTCTATAAATAACTAAAAATAAGTGCCTCAAACTCAGAAAGGGTCTGTAGACCTTGCACGTGGATTTTAGTGAAATGTCAAGAAACTTGTAGAGATATTATGAATGTTGATTTAATACAATTGGGGCCAACAGCATGTGTACCAGTCCAGCGTGCCCAGAGCAAAGTGGAAGTACCAGTTCTTACTCACTCAAACAAAAACTGAGTTTTCTCAGTTTCTCCTCCCATCCCTTCCCCCTACCCCTCAAGCCCCACCCACTCACTGAATTTAGCTCCAGGCCTAAGACTGTCTTAGGTCCTCTCCGTAGTAACTCAAGTGGGAGAGACAGCCTTTGCAGATTCCCAGCATTTCCTCTTTTAGTCTCTTATTTCTGAGTAAAAGAAGTTTCCAGTGTTTTTGTTTGTTTGTTTGTTTGTTTGTTTTTGCACCGTCAATTTGTTCAATTTGTTCTCCAACTGTGATTTGACTCTTGAGTGAGTAGCATCCTCAATGTTAGGTGACCATCAACTGCAGAAAACCCAAGGCAGAGTAAAAAGAGGCAAAGCAAACACCACAGGGCAGCCCTGGGCTTCAACCACACAATCCAGCTACACAGAAAATGATCAATTTAAATGAGCTAAAATGCTGAAGTTTAAACTCAGATTGGTGTGAGCAAATGAAACAAGTGTGTTTGGTTTTTAACCGCTTGATTTTCAGTCGCATGCTACACAACTGTGGATAAACTCCGTATTGTTTCTCTCTTATCTTTTGTCTTGCTGACAGTCTTGTAAACATAATTTAAGTGAGCCCAAAGAAAAACAATTGTAACAGAGCACATTCTGGTGCTTTCCCTGGGGGGGGGGGGGGGGGGGGGGGGGGGGGGGGGGGGGAGGGAGAGTATCTCAAAGAATCACAAGAGCGAGGACTGGTGGAGTGGGAGGAAGAAGTAGCTCTTCTAAAATAGCATTCAGAACCAATGACATGCTTGCAGATGGAAAAAAGATTGAGTCTGGAATGTTTTGGAAATCAGAAATCCAAATCTTTCCTGTTCAGCCTGAAAATAACCAGAAATAGCACCAAGCTGATTGTGTGGCTTAGAGGTAGCTTGCAGGCTAAGCATTCAGGAAGTCAAGTGATCTTACACTCAATGTTGCTTTTCTTTCTCCATATAACTCAATAAAGTGTCCAAGGTTCCCATCTTTAAATTGTCTTTAACCATATTTTTCCTTTCTGATATATATGACTTGACAGACAGTCTTTGGATTTAATTCTAGTTCCTGGCGGCTGTAAGCCTGAGTGCATCAGCACCTATGGAGCAGTACCCTTCCAGCCATCAGTTCCCAGCTTCCTGGAATATAGAAAAGAAAGAAAGGAAGGAAGGAAGGAAGGAAGGAAGGAAGGAAGGAAGGAAGGGAGGGAGGGAGGGAGGAAGAAAGAAAAAGAAAGAAAGAGGGGGGGGAAGAAAGAAAGAAAGAAAGAAAAGATGCTGAAAGTGCAGCTCTGTGGTGTGGTATGTCAGTCAGGATGAGATCCTGGGCTTCAATTCCCAGCGTAATAAAGGGGTGTCCAGCACAGTGCATCTTAACACTGTGGGGCTATAGGCTAAGGAGTGAAGAGTTGTTTGTATCTCCTCCCCCTTAGTCCTTCGCTCACTTTGACAGTAGAAATCAAAGGAAGAGATGGGTTGCACATACCTGTAATCCTAACACATAAGAGGTGGGGGTAGAATGATTGGGGAGTTCAAGGTCACTACACTCTGCTACACAGCTTAGTTGGAGGCAAACCTGAGCTACATGTAACTGTCTCAAACAAACGAGGTAGTGGAATCCCAGCCAACATCCCTGCATATTCAGGATGAGAGAATGAGAGAATGACATCTTTGAAGGGGGGGGGGATTTCTTCAGAGCAGGGATGTTGTCAAAATTGATCACCTACAGGAACTCCAGGTTTGGACTGAAAGCCATGATCTAGTTCCTTTTTTTTTTTTTTTTTTTTTGGTTTTTCTAGACAGAGTTTCTCTGTGTAGCCCTGGCTGTCCTGGAACTCACTCTGTAGAGCAGGCTGGCCTCGAACTCAGAAATCCGCCTGCCTCTGCCTCCCAAGTGCTTGGGATTAAAGGCATGCACCACCACCGCCCAGCTAGTTTCATAATCTTAAAGGTCCAAATTTTAGGTCCAAAGTAAGTTCTCTA
This sequence comes from Montemys delectorum, assembly GCA_019843815.1. Classification (NCBI taxonomy): domain Eukaryota; kingdom Metazoa; phylum Chordata; class Mammalia; order Rodentia; family Muridae; genus Montemys; species Montemys delectorum. The sequence continues at coordinate 883 of JADRCD010211443.1, read as the reverse complement.
AGCCTGCCACTCCATACCATTCTTGTGAATGTGGAGTAAGAAAAATCAGAATTACATGCCTTTAACTTTTCCTACCTTCACTAGGATAACCTTAGGTTCAACATAGTAAGCTACTAGTGGAACGTTAAACTAGCCAGGCTTGTTGATACAGGACTATAAACCTAGCCAGCCACTCTGGAGGCTCTGACAAGAGGACTGCAAACTCAAGCCGTGCTCTGGCTACAAAGTGATTTCAAGACCAGCCCGGGGAACTAAGTGAGATCCTGTCTCAAAATTAAAAAAAAAAAAAAAAAAAAAAAAAAAAAAAAAATGGAGGCCTGAAGGTATAGCCCAGTGGTCAGTGCTTGTCTAACACATGTAAACCCTACATTGAACCCTCAGCATCAAAAACATTTGTGATTAGTTTTAAAAATCTAGTTAAATTAAAATAATTTCCATTATCATCATAGGAAAGAGATTTGGGACTCTGTGGAAGCTGGCAGTCATATACAGGAACATAAGAGTCAATCTATAACAGAACAGTTACTACCTTGGTGCTGGCTGGCCTTCATCAGTCTGGCATTCTGCAAAGTTGTGACAGCATTTTTTTAGGCCAGGCTGGTCTTGAACCTCAGGAAGAGGTTCCTATGCAGCCTCCCCATTTTGGTGTGGGGCAATCAGCCTGGGGTATCTTCCAAGCGGTTAATATTTATGAGAGTTAAGACGCCAAAAGCAACCCAATTCTGGCCATGGTAAGTCCCCAGAGAACCAATACTTTGGACAGTCTGTCCAAAAGAGGAGAATAACTGAATCCTAGGATCCTGAGGCCTCAGCATAAACAATGCCAAGCCCAGTGGAGCGCCTGGTAATCCCCAGTCTTTGTTGAAGTGCAGAATTCCACACA
>JADRCD010211442.1:0-18660 GCA_019843815.1 Montemys delectorum | reverse complement strand
AAAAAAAAAAAAAAAAAAAAAAAAAAAAAAAAAAAAAAAGACACATTGGTTCATCTCTGCCTACAGTGTGTGGAATAAAGGAAGTTACTAAAGCAGTGGCTCTCAACCTGTGGGCCACAACTCCTTTGGGGAGGGTCACATATCAGATATTCTGTGTATCAGATATTTGCATTATGATTTGTAACAGTAGCAAAATTACATTTATAAAGCAGCAGTGAAATAGTTTTATGGATGGATTTTTTTTTTTTAGCTGAATCTGAAGAGTTTATTGCCATTTCTGCTTTGTGGAAAACGTAACCTGTTTCTTCAGCATGACTTAGTGAAGCACATTGAGCATAGCGGGGTGTGGCGAATTTCTACTCTCAGCTCTCAGTCCACTTCTCAGGGCCAAATCATCAACTGTTCCACGGTAGTTAAATACTTGTTGCAGTCCTTGGACACCATGCTTAATGTTCACTAATTTTCTCCTTTCGGTGCAGGCAGCAATTCACCATTGTCTTTCAGCTCCTTGACAATATCCAGTCCTCCAACAAGATTTCCTCTCGCTTACAGCTGAGGGTAAGTTGGCCAATTTGAGAACTTTTTTTAATCCCTGACATACTTCTTCATCTTCCAGTATATCAAAAGTTTCATACTCAACCCCAGTACTGTTCAATATTTCCAGAATTTGTTTGTTGAATCCACATTTTGCTTCCTGTTTGCTTCCTTTCATAAAGAGCATCACAGAAGCTTTATTGGTCAGCACTTTGAGCCTTTCCTCTAACTTGGGTGCTTTGGGACAAAATGTATCTAGCTCTTCTGATGCTTCCAGCTCCTTAATTATGTCAAGTCCTCCGATTATCTCTCCAGAAACATAAAGCTGAGGATAGGTGGGCCAAGTAGAGTATGTTTTGAGCCCCTGTCGAACTTCTTCATCTGAGAAGATATCAAAACTGCTGAACTGAATATTGTGTTTGTGAAGTATTTCCAACATCTGCTTGCTGAGACCACTGAGGAACTGCATCGAAGAGCCACAGCATTAGGAAGATTACCAACAACTGTATTAAAACTTCCTCAGAGGAATTTCTATGAGTTGAGTTGATGATGAAGAGTCAAAAATTAATCAGAGGAAATAAAACCAAGAGGTTAGTAGCTAGTGGTCATGAAAAGATACAAGCAGAAAATCTAATTCATCAACTCCCTGAGCATTTACCCAAGGCAGAGGAGCTACTCTGTGCAGTCAGGTTTTGTAGACATCCAGAAGGGTGTTTTTATTGATTTATGTTATGGTTATCAATGAATATTTTTAAATAATTTGTTATGTTTTTATACAATGTGTTTTGCTCATGTTTACTCCTGTTTTAACTTCTTCTAGATCTGTTCTACTATCTACGGAATAAAGAACTTTAGGACACATAAGCTGGCAAAGCTCCCCATGAAGCCATAGATTAACCAGACCCTTCCAATCACCTTTCCAATGGCTGATCAGGGTATTTAAGACTCCCAGAATAATATAGACTAGCAATGTGGACCTTGGTTGCCTTTTGGGGGATAACGATCAGCGCCTGTTATGATGATACTGTATGCTTATGACATAAGAGTCAGATGACTTGAGCTAGATCTGACCTGAAAGCCTTTTTCCTTTGGTCTAGCCTCTGAGGTAGCAGAAAATATTATGCAAGCTGCCGAGGTGAGGAAGCAATTAAACATATCTATGCAGCTGTAACACTTATGAATGACAACAATGGCTAGAATGACAAGATAGCCACAAAAGTGGAATAAGTGGAACTCACATGGGGAGTCACAAAGGAATTGAAGTGAGCTAGAAATGGCTGAAAAGAAGAGCAGGCATGAGCTAGGGATACTGTGGATGTACATCACAAGGCTGAGTCTCCAGGGGATGGAGGTGGACTTGGAGAAGGGGCTTGGCATGGCAGGCAGCTGAATGCCTGAGTATCTGGAGAGACCATAATGGAGGAAGGATAGGGATATCTGGGTTCCAGTCAAATGTGGTGGCTGTGGGCCCTGCTAGAGAGAGGTTGTGTAGGTAGGTGGGGAGCCACGAAGAATCTATTTTTGTTTGAAAAGCTGTTCACAAGCCATCATCAGAGAAATGCAAATTAAAATCACTTTGATAGTTTATCTTAGCCAAGTCAGAATAGCTAAGATTAAGACAAATGCTGCCATGGATGTGGGAATACAGGAAAGCCACAAGCAGTGTTGGTAGGTGTGCAAATTATCTGTGGATATTTTTAATCAATCAATAAAATCTATCCCTAAATTGAGTGGCAGCAATAGTCTACGCTTTGAACTCAAATGGAATGTCAGAAGAATAAGATAAACACAGTCTGGTGAGTTTAAGCAGAATCTATAAATATGTTTTAAAAGAAGATGAGTAAGAAAAATTGAATGCTTATTTTCTTTTGCAGAATCCTACGATGACGCCTATAGGTATATAATAATGAAAAAGCATCCCCAAGTGAAATTTGATCTATAATATCCAGGGGCTCCTGTTTACAATTCTTTATTCTCTTTATTTTAATTTTCCTTTGAGTGTGATTGTGTGTTGATTTTCTGATGACAGCTGCTCTATTCTATTTCTCTAGAGACCTACAGGAAAAAGGAATTGTTGGGTAGCTGAGAGAGATGATTGCTCTAAAGAAGCAGACAGTGGGAGAAAACAACTAAAATTTGTATAGTTAACCAAAGGCTTGCAGCCTAATCCTTCTTTGTCAAGCTTGTAGTCTGAGCTTTCTATACAATGTTAAAAGCTGGGGCAGGGCAAGCTTATTACTTATGACAGTATATGTGGGCCCCATCCATCTCTTCAGAGAGCTTGAATACACTATCTTTTCTACAAACAGCTTTTTTTCTTTTAAAGGAAATCTTGAGAATTTGCCTAACGAGTCATTAAATGCTTTGCTGCATTACAAATCATTGTTGCTGTGGGTTAGGGAGGGCGCTTGCCCTTTTGAGGAAGAGCAGAAACATACTGGATTGTCCTCCAGCAGCTGGATGGTCTGTAGAGAGACTCTCCAGGCAACTGCAGAGGAGTGCACCTCCCACCTGCTCCATTCCAGACAAGTGTGGAGATCACAGGAGGCTCCCAGTTGAGTCTACGCTTGATGCTCATTCTTGAAGAAGGACTTTGCCAGATGTTATGTCTTCCTGTTTAGTTGCCCTTTTATTTAAGTGGCAATCAGCAAACCTAAAGATGAAAGCTAAAAGCCATTTTCATGTCTAATATTGAATGTCTGCATTATTTAAAATGGATATCAATTTAAATTATTTAAAGAAGGTAGCACTTTGATCATAAGTGCTCATTTTAAAAGACCAAGGACAGCAGAATTCAGGCTCTCTGAGCCCCAATTAAAGATGATAGCCTATATTAGCATGTACAGTTTGTTCCCCATACTGTAGTGAAAGTGCCTCCTATACTTTTTTTTTTCTTCTTAGAGTTGAGAAAATTTCTTCCTGGTAAACAAATGGTCAGCTTCTCTTTCACCATATGGTTTTCTGTAACCAAATATTCACAAACCAGGAGGCTTGTAAACAACAGAAACATATTATGGAAGCTGGAAAGTCTAAGACGGAGGTCCTAGATGATTGGTAAAATCTCAGCTCACTTCCTGGCTTAGAATCTCACAAGTTTTCCATGTTCTACAAGTGAATGGGGCGGTGTCGATTCCTCCTGTCATAGGCATAGCCTAGAGTCATCTCAGAAGGAACTCAGTAGAGGACTGCTCAGATTTTATGGACCTCTGGGCATGTCTATGAAGGACTGTCTTGATTGCTAAGTGACATAAGAGGGCCCAGCCCACTGAGGGTAACGCTTGCCCCAGCGGACCAGAACTTAGATTTTTAACTCACACTATTGCATGAATGGCCCCGAGAGAGTCTTTGCTTCCCTCTGGAATGTCACAAGCCATTCCTCCATCATCTTCATTGCTCTCAGGATTCTCTTCCAAGCTCCCATAACAACTTATAAGCTCCGTACACTCAATGGATTTCCTAACCCAAAATTCCAAATACTTTCTACAATCTTACATAAATAAAGATAAAAGAAAAAAATATGATCAGGTCTGTCATGGTAATACCCATCGAACTTGGTATTCCGTGATGATTTCAGAACCAGTATTACCTGGATGCCTCTATCATATTTCCAAGTCTGGCTATCATCATCAGACAGGTGTAGCCTTGACCACTCTAGACCACAGTTCCGTGTGCTGAAGAAATTATTCCCCAAGAATTTCAATCCAATGCAAGTCCTGGGACTGAAGGGGTCACTGAGAAAAGTTAAAGTTGGCACCATGAATTAGGGTTTGAGTCCCTGAGGAGAGTTTAGGAAAGGCCACTGGTAAGGGGCAGACCCAGAGACAGTGGAGATCACATCCTATTGGAGATATTAGTACCATAGAATGACCATTAAGGATAGTAGACAGTATGACGGAGAACCTTCCTGAGCCATGAGACTAACCATGCATTTTGTGGATGGCAGAGCCAGAGAAATGGAGTTTTCTGTGGTATCATTTGGAGACCAGGAAAGCATGAATGAATTCCAGACATCAAACACTAAACATTTTACACTGCTGAATTTTGGTCTTATTTTGATTTGATTACGACTTTCTTTTTGACTTATACTAAACTACAGTTATGAGACTTTGGATTTTTTAGAGTAACTTTCAACTTTTAAAGAGACATTGGGGGAGGACTGAATTTTTAGGCCATAAACCTTTTAAAGTTATTTATGTTTTATATTGAAAACTGATGAGAATATAAAATATTAGAGTGAACAAAAAAAGAAAAGAAAAGATTATAATTGAGTGGTGATGACTAGTGTGTCAGGTTGACAGGGGTCAGTTGTCCCAGTTGGTTTTGTGTGTTTGTTTTTGGTCAACTTGATACATGTTAGAGTTACCTGGAAAGGTGGAACCTCAGTTGAGAAAATGCCATCCTCAGGTTGCCTGTAGGCAAGTATAAAGAGCATCATTTTTTGAAATTATTGACGTGGAAGGGTCCAGTGCACTGTAGGACAAGGTGCACTGGGTGATCTCTGGTTAGGAGAGCTGACTGAATAACCCAGGAGGAGCAAACCAGTAAGCGGGGTTTCTCCATGGCTTCTGTTTCAGTTCCTACCTTCATGTTCCTGCCCTGACTTTCCTCCACGGTAGACTATAAGCTGAAATAAACCCTTTCCTCCTTAAGTTTCTCTTCTTCATAGTCTTCATCATAGCAATTGAAATATATCGCATGCTTATGGGTTGATAGGATTAATGCAGTGAAAAATTATCTATCAAAGGAAATCTACAGATTAAATGCAATCTCCATCAAAATTTCAACACAATTCTTTACAGGAATTGAAAAAAATTTTTTTCAGCTTTATATGAAAACACACACACATACACAAAACCCTAGGATAACTAAAATAATCTCAAATAACAAAAGAACTGTGGTAGGTGTCATCATTCCAGATTTCAAGTTATACTATAGAGCTACAGTAATGAAAACATCATGATACTGGATGAAAAAAACACATTAATCAATGGATGAACCAAACTGAAGATCCAGACATGAGTCCACATACCTATGGATACTTGATTTTACATGAAGAAGCCAAGACATACACTGGGGAGAAGACAGCATCTTCAATAAATGATGTTGGTCAAACTGGATGCTTTGTGTAGAAGAATGAAAATAGATCTATATTTATCACATGGCACAAAACTCAACTCTAGATGGATCAAGGACCTCAGTATAATACAAAATACCCTAAATCTAATAGAAAAGAAAGCAGATAATCTTGAAATCATTAACACAGAAAAGGCCTTTCTGAACAGAACACCAATAACATAACATCAATGATTAATAAATGGGACCTCATGAAACTGAAAAGCTTCTATATAGCAAAGAATACCATCATTTGGGCAAAGTGGCAGGATAGATAATAGGGAAAGATCTTTAATGATTACATATCCAATAGAGGGTTAATATCTAAAATATATAAAGAACTCAAATACTGTACACCAAGAAAACAAACAACTAGGGCACCACAGAACCAAACAGAGAGTTCACAAAAGATGAAACACCAAGGACTGAGAAACAGTTAAAAGAAAGGTTCATCATCCTCAGTCTTTAGGGATCTGCAAATCAAAATTACTTTGAGATTTCATTTTTCAGCATTCAGAATTCATTATTCAGAATGGATAAAATCAATGAAACAAATTACAACTCATGCTGGCAAGGATATAGGGTAGGGAGAGCTCTTATTGCTGGTGGGAGTGTAAATTTGTACAATCACTATGGAAATCAGTGTGGCAGTTGCTCAGAAAGCTGGAAGTAGATCTATCTCCAAATCTAGCTAAACTACCCTTGGATATATGCCGCAAAGGCTCTACATACTACTACAGAGACATTGCTCATCCATATGCATTGTTGTCATGTTCCTAATAGCCAGAAATCAAAAGCAGCCTATACGCCTGTCAGCTAAGGAATGTATCATGAAAACATGGTGAATTAACACAATAGAATATTATTCAGCTGTTTTGAAATAAAAACAAAACCCAAATCATGAACTTTCCAAGCAAATGGATAGAGCTAGGAAAACTCATCATGAACGAGATGACCCAGACACAGAAAGACAATGTGATGGTTTGTTATATGCTTGGCCCAGGGAGTGGCACTATTAGGAGGTGTGGCCTTGTTGGAGTAGGTGTGTCACTGTGGCCATGGGTTTTAAGACCCTCATTCTAGCTGCCTGGAAGCCAGTATTCTGTTAGCAGCCTTCAGATGAAGATGTAGACCTCTCAGCTCCTCCTGCACCATGCCTGCCTGGGTGCTGGCATGCTCCCACCTTGATGATACTGGACTGAACTTCTGAATATGTAAGCCAGTCCCAATTAAATGTTGTCTTTTATACGACTTGCCTTGGTCATGGTGTCTGTTTATAGCAGTAAAATCCTATCTAAGACAGACAGGATTATATGTCTTCTCTTATGTGTAGATAATTGGTTTTTATGTCATTGATACATTGTTATGAAGAGATGGGGGAGGCTGGAATGGAAAGATTAAATGGGGAGGAGGATGAATGAGAGGGGGAAAAGAGAATATAGGGAAGGACAACTAACATTAAAAGCCCTTTGATGGGTCACATGGAAAGATTGTACTATAGAAGCACACACACACACACACACACACACACACACACATACACACACACACACACAGAGTCTAAATAGAGTTGCTCAGTCAAGGGGAAGATGCTGCCTCAACTAGACATGTTTCACAACAAAGTGAAGTCTCTAGTGCTGGAAATAGGTTATGTTTAGTTGAGTGTTAATCAAAGGGGCCCCATGGAAACACTCAAACATCTGAGCTATTGCCAGCACTATTGGGTGTTTTCCATAAATGATAGTTAAGCCCTTTTTCTGAAGATATATCTATCTCATTGAACATGGAGAAGTCAAGCTGGAGCCTAAGTAGAAGTTTTGCATTATGAACACTGGTCTGTTGAAGGACATCTGGGTTCTTTCCAGCTTCTGGCTATTATAAATAAGGCTGCTATGAACATAATGGAACATGTGTCCTTATTACATGTTGGAGCGTCTTCTGGGTATATGCCCAGGAGTGGTATAGCTGGGTCCTCAGGTAGTATAATGTCCAATTTTCTGAGGAATCACCAAACTGATTTTAAACCTTCTTAAACAATCAAAACACAAATGGAAAGATGAAAGAAGGGGAGGAAGGGGAGGAGGCAAAGTAGCAAAATGGAAGATCTAAACAAGGCTTCAAGTTTACCATGGTTACATAGTCTCTATAGTGAGGAGTTGTCAAGAAACAAAGTATCACTGGAGCAGAGCCGAGAGCTCAGAATCCACTCAGGCACACCTAAGCAGGAAGACGCCCAGGCACGCCTAAGCAGGAAGACTTTGGCAGAGGAGCCGAGGGAACACAACAGAGAAGGGAATCTTTTGACAAACGCTGCCTTGAGAGCTGAAAAATGAGGATGTAAAATGGTATGTCTATTCTAGAGAATTTTTTGGCATTTCCCTAAAGGTTAAACAGAGAGTTGGCGTATGATTGAGCAAGTTCACCTCTAGACATATTTCTAAGAGAACTCTAGCCATTTGTCCATATATAGGCTAGTGTAGAAATGAACATTGTGGTGTCGGCTGTAACACATGGAAACAATTCAAATGTCTATCAATTGATGAATGGTTAAACAAAAGGAACATAAGGAACACTAGCCGATCTTATAGAAGAAGTGAAATATGGACATTAGCTACAATAAAGACAAAACATAGAAGGAGATAGATGTAAAATTCCTATTGTACAATTGCACTTATGTATTAAATGCCCAGAATTCAGTCAGAGAGTAAATTTCTCGGTTCCTGAGGCTAAGGGAAAGCTTGTGGTAAAAATATTCCTTTTCAGAGTTCTATAGAAGGGATGGGGAAAGTGACTGATAGTGGTCACAGCTGCCTAGCTGTTAATACATGAAAACTACTCAACTGTACTTCTGTGTGTGTATGTGTGTGCATGGTGTGTATATTCATGTGGGTATGTGTACATGCATGTGCAGGAGCACACATGCTTATGGAGGACAGATGTTAAAACTGGATATCTTTTTTTTGATCACTTATGAATTCTCTCACTGAACCTAGTTCATGATTGAGGTAGGTTGTCTGACCATTGAGCTTCAGGGATCCAGCTATATCGGCCTCCTTGGCACTGCGGTTACAGGATATGCTGCCTCACGCTGGCTTTTATATGGGTGCTGAGGATTTCACTTAAGGTCACATGATCAGCTGAGGCTCCTTCTGGGCCCCAACTACACATTGTAAAATTATAAATTTTGTTATATGAAATATATATCAGTAAAATATTATTAAAAAAATAACATGAAAAACAGAGTTAGTTTGGTTTTTACAAATCCCAATGGGAAATTTCAAGAGGATAGGGTATTTTTGGTTCCTTATTTAAACATTCATTTGCTTATTTATGTTTAAAATGCCACATTCTAGGAAGGGAAACCCTGTTCAGATGGAGCTCTGGGAATGCCTGAACCACTAAACTACTTGTTGATTCAGTGTGTGTAATACGTATAATGATTTGTAGTCATTTTAAAAAAGATTTATTTATTTAATGTGAGTATACTGTCACTCTCTTCAGACATACCAGAAGAGGGCATTGGATCCCATTACAGATGGTTGTGAGCTACCATGTAGTTGCTGGGAATTGAACTCAGGACCTCTGGAAGAGCAGTCAGTGCTCAGAACTGCTATGCCATCTCTCCAGCATGATTTTCGGTCAATTTTTATTCCCATTGCCCTCTCTAATTCCCCTCTATCTCCTGCTGAAGTCCTTCTTCTTCCTCCAAAGCAAAGAATTTGCATGAATGGAATAAATTTCCTGAAGTAGTGAGGCAAATCTTAGAAAGGGCCATCCTGTCCCAACTCACTATGTACTCCTAGATCTAGACTAGTTAATCATGCCATGACTCACTCTGTATTCCTAGGTCTAGACTAGACATACCTGCCCTGATTCACTGTGTACTTCTAGATCTAGAATAAGCAGGCCTGCCCTGACTTGCTCTGTATTCCTAGGTCTAGACTAGGCATGCCTGCCCTGACTCACTCTGTACTTCTAGCTCTAGACTTTGCTTGCCATTCCCTGCTTACACATAAATTACTCAGTGGATAATGAACGATGACAGGCAATAGTGATTGTCAACTGGATAGGTCCTAGCATCACCACAGACGTAACAGAACTCTGAGCAGGGGCATTGGATCATGAGGTAGGGGATGATTACACACTAGAGTCTAAAAGTCATCCCAGGTTGTCACTGTGGTACAAAGGGTCTTTGTCAAGAGATGCTATCTGTGTATCCCAAGAGAGAGCCAGTTCTTCAGATGTCCAGAGAAGTTTCCAACCTAAGAGAACTGTCAGTACCCAGGGACACAGAGAAAATCAGGACAGAGCTGGTAAAGAGGGCACAGAGGCATAATCAAGAAACATCAGACAGGCCAGGGCAGTCATCACACTGAAGCTGGCACAGATTGAACAGAGCCATGATTAAGGAAGAATTTGATGCCATATGGAAAATGCTTAATTTTCATGTCTATTAAGTAGTAAGAAAGCCACTGCTCAACAACTTGATTCCTCCTATGGATTGCAGCAAGGAGTGTGGTAGAGCCATGAGCCGTGACATGCATCTCCATGGTGACAACCAGGGATGACCTGATTATTCTAGCCAGCATGGTTGTGACGCTTTTCTGCCTCTGGACTCTGTGTGTATCCCTCTCAGGATGGGCATTTCCTCAAATGGGGACAGACTTCATAGGAGAGAAACAAGCAGGAAACTCTCCGGCTTCCCTGCTAGCGGCTCCATTAATGGATGTGCCCCGTGCCATACTGTGAACAATGAAGGCTTTTTCTTTTCCAATTAAAATTGATCAGCATGACTAACACTAAAAGGCCCCTGCTTTAAATATTCGCGGGATTATCATTTTCCCTGTGCAAGATGCCACCATAGGACCATGGACATTTGTGTTCAAAATGTGGGACATCGCAGCATAACCATGGGGGTTCTCAAGCTACAGCATGGCCCTAGGGGTTCTTGCTCAAAGAAGCTCCAGGTTCCCAGTGAAAAGCCCAGCCATAGGGCTGATAATGCAGAGTGCTCTGAGAACATGGGGACCCAGTTCTGTGTCCTAGCACATCTCTGTTGCTACTTCCAATAGTGGCTCTCATAAGGAAGACCAATTAAACTCAGCCAATCACTGTCAGCCCCAAACAGATTCCTTTTATACTGACTATAATTGTTCAGAACCAGGGGAGGGGACAATGAAATATATTTGCACTGCGAAATTAAAACTCCACTTTATTTTCTGTTTTCTAATATGTTGGAAGGCATTTTCTGTCCAGGTGAGGCCACACCTCTGGTTTATCCTTTCTTCCTTGGGGTGATGTTGTGAGTCAGGGCCTGAGTTACTATGTTGCCTTTGTCATCATATTTAATTAATTTTCCCCCACAAACAGAATGACAAAAGAAACAAATCACAAAATTACAATGTATTAAAAAACCAAACTGGGGATTAGGAAGGAAGTAAGAAGCAGTGAAGTAAGTGTATTACTTTGATTCATAATTCATGTGCCAAGAATACATGTTTGGGAAAAGTCCAATTCCAATTGAAATCAAATATAAAGCAAATATTTTTGTGACATATATTCTGTCTAGCATGGTGACTATAGTCAATTATAGTGACTATATGATCATGTTTCTTATGTATTAGTTTGTTACTCTAAAATGAATATATTATTGTGGTATTGGAGCAATACACTCCCCTGATAATCTCTTTTTCCCCCTAGCTACTGTGTTTTATCATAGTGTCTCAGCAGTAATTTCACAGGCTAAATTTTTATGATTTAAAGAGGCAGTTGTGATGGCCATATCTTGTTTATCGTATTAACTATATTCAGAAAAGTAGCGACTGTACGGTGGCTTTTGATCCGGGCAGATACAGAAGGATTTGGCAGGAGAGGGATTTTCAGAGACCAGATAAAGGTAATACAGGTACAGATGTTCCCTATGCTTGTTCTATGCACTGTCTATAGAAGCAATCACGAGATCCAAAAACAAACTCTGCAGCCACAAATGATGACCGACTGGATCCAAACCATCTGAGGCTGGAGGTGGCTGCGGGTGTGGCCCAAGAATGCACAAACTCAAGATGATTCCTATTCACTATTCAAATTCCCAGATCCATATCAGCTGACCTTTCATTAATACCCTTGAAGTGACCTTTCTTACAATCCACATGTGAAGCAACTTATAAAAGCCATTCCATATGTCAAACTTCATCCCATTCAATTTTCTCCTGTTTGAAAATTGACACTAAAGATGTTTTCTCTTTCAGAACACTTTCCTTTGGGAGCCAAAGGCCTGATGATGTATAATCTTTCCTGAAGGTTTTATGGCAAGGCTTCACAAAGCAAACATTTTCCCCCCTTACGTTATATCACCCTGACAAACAAAAGTGCTGAGCCATTTAATTACCAAGTCTGTCTGACACATCCAGAAAGTCAAACACTCTGGCAGTGTCTAGCTGAAGAGGAAAAAAATGCATCAAATTCCCAGAGTTACTTGTCAAGACGATGTTAATAAAGAAACTAGTAAATACTCTGTTAGGCCCAAGAGGAGACACTAGTGTTGGGGGGACACTCCCTGAGGCTCTGTGTCAGCATCTTTCACCCCTGCAGCTTTGCATCCTAGTTTGGTAGTACTTTGAGCTTTCCGCTAAGGCATCAGGAAATGGTAAGTGCAAGACATAAGATAACGGTTGGTCTACATTTTACAGAAAGTTTCAAATCTCGAATTTAGACACATAATTCCCAAGGCAACTGATGGAAGGAATCAGCATAAGCAACGGATGTCGCAGAGTACCCCTGTGTGACAGACAATGCCCAGGATTCAGATCCTGTTAGGTTTCAGAGTTCCAGCACATCACATGCATGTGTCCGTTACCTTTGCTTAATGTCCCTTCCTCCTCCTTCAGAGAACAGTTATCTCTGTAACAAATTGCAACTCATTTTACAGGAAGAGCTGAGAAAGTGTGACAGGCACCCGTTAGGTTAGGTTAGGTGCTCTTTAACGTTTTAGTTTGGGTGCTTGACCGGTTTTCTCATTCCCCCTCCCCTGTCAATCATATGTGAGGAGAGCAAAGCCCACAGACAGTAAGGGGGTCACCGTGTGAGCACGTGAGTGTTGGGGAAATGGTAAGGCCCCTCTCTCATGTAAATTCCAGTCAAGGTTAGAGAGGTGGGAAAAAGAGAATAAGCTTGTAAAAGGAAAATCAAGGAAGAAATAGCTCAGTGGTGAGAGCATTTGCTGAATAGCGCCAGGACCTGAGCAACCATATATAAAAGCTTGTCCGTGCCAAGCCCAGCACTGTCCAGGTAGAGGCAGTAGGATCAGGACTCTTGAGCTTTCTGGCTTCCAGCCTAGCTCTAGGCTCAGCAGAAGACTCCATGTTCAGGGAATAGGGTAGAAAGTGATAGAGTAAAACACCTACTATCTTCCTCTGGCCTCCACATATATACATGTGGGCATGAAAATCCACACATATACACATGCACACATACATGTGCATGAGCACACCACTCTCTCTCACACACACATACACATACCTCACACACATTACCTATACCATCAGACACTCATAAACACATATAACAGAGATGCACATATACACACATACCACACATGTCACACACACAAACACATACACACATGCACATATACACACAAACCACACATATACCACACACACACAATCACATACACATCACATACACACCACACACACACAATCATACACACATATGCACAAACCACACACACAAATATACACATACACACTAGAGAACCTCCGTTGAGAACATACCTCTAGAAGGTAAGGCAAAACTGTAAGGCATTTTCTTAGGTAGTGATTGATGTGGGAAGGACCAGCCCATTGTTGTGGTGCTTCCCCCGGACTGTTGGTCCTGAGTTCTTTAAGAAAGCAGGCTGAGCAATACGTGAGGAACAAGCCGTAAGTAACACCCTTCCATGGCCTCTGCATCAGCTCCTGCCTCTAGGTTCCTGCCCTGATTTCCTTCAATGATGAGCAGTGATAAGTGTAAGCCAAATAAACTCTCTCCTCCTCCGTAGCTTTTGGTCATGGTGTGTCATCACAGGGATAGCAACCCTAACTAAGACATTTTGATAACACTAAAGTTCTACAAAACGACCCGTCCACGTGTCAGGAAGTTGGCAGGTGTCTAGGGTACTGGCTGTAGAGATCTACTAAAAACAGGATAAGACAACATTTTCGGCTGAGAGAGAGAAATTGTATATAACATGATTGTTGATACATTTATATAATCGCCCAAATAAATTCTGTGACATTTATTTCATCATTTAAAAAATTACATTCTAATAAAAATGTTGTGATGTATTTTGTCAGTTATAATTCTACTGAGAATTTCGTACATGTATCCTGTATTTCTTCACAGGATATTACTGTTACTCTTGGCTGCATCCTGGGACCTGGAAGTAAAGCCCAGTTGCTGAAGACACACCATACTGTGGACTCAGTATTTGAAGGAATTGACCTGGAAGTCTCCCCACTGAGTACCAACTAGCTCTCATAGTACCTAAATAGTCTATGCAAGCTGCCAAGGAGAAAAACAATCAATTATAGTCCTGCCCAGCTATCCTAGGACCCACAAAGTCCCCAAGGGTGAAATAGTGACATTTATAATTTTCATATAACCAATAATCACCTAATTGAACTTAGCTCACTCAGTAGGTGGGAATTCCTATCTAGTACTGTAACCTCAGTCAATTAATGGCAGCTAATTAGGTCATAGACATTAGAGAAAAGCTATTACTGTCACGTTCGTATACCCACGTAATTTAAAACCACTTACTAAATATTTATCCTTATATCCACAGGTGAGGCTCACTCTCGTGCACTACCTGCTCAAGAAAGCTCATCTTTAGAGTAGTCAGAGACTACAACAGAAATTTATGACTGGTTAAAACTGGGTCCAGATGGAAGGGGAGGTGTGTGTG
The DNA here is from genome assembly GCA_019843815.1 of Montemys delectorum. Lineage (NCBI taxonomy): Eukaryota > Metazoa > Chordata > Mammalia > Rodentia > Muridae > Montemys > Montemys delectorum. The sequence goes on along the minus strand of JADRCD010211442.1, from coordinate 4,067 downwards.
TGTGGGGGGATTGGGAGTAGTAGACGGAGGGGAAATATAGCCAGGCTATATTGTATGAGAAAAGAATCTATTTCCAATAAAAGGGAAAATATAATATATAATATAAATATAAAGACAACACTGACCCTGGGGTGCCCAGCAAAAATTGATAAATCTACAATACAACCACTGAATCTAATACTCAGGGAATATTGCAGATGAAGGGTTGGAAAGATTTTTAAGAGCCAGGGGACCAGGATGTTTGCTGGGGGATATGGATAATGGGGAAAGTTCACCCAAGGAATCTCAAAAATATAGCCACCTAGACAGAACCTATACCATGAAAACAGCAGGTGACAGGCCAATATGAATGTGGGAAATCTCAAAACATCTGGCTCTAGCAGAAAGGCTATATGCAATTAGTGGGTACCAAGAGAGGGAGAACCAGTCACCTAAAAAAATCCCATAGTCCCACTGCCTGTAGTTATAATTATAACCTAAGTGGTTAGTATTAATAAAATTATTTTGCCAATTTTACTTTAATTTTTCAAGATAAAAATCCCAATTAAACATTTTATCACCATCCCCTATAATGTCGATTGTGGTTTCACCTTAGGTGGACTTTTCTAATACCAATTATCCTCAGATAATGAAGTTTTATGTAGATATCACTTTACAGTGTGCTGTTTCCATTAGATATAGTTTAAAATAGAAGCAACTTAAAGTCTTACACACTATAGAGTAAAATTAGGTGAGGTTTTCGTTTGTTTTTATGCCCTAGTCAGTGGGAAGTTTACATGATGTCAACAGCTGTAGGTTCAATTGTTCAAACTAAAACAAGATGGTTGCTCCAGCTTTTGATATCATGTACGCACATCTTTGAGATGGTAAGAATAACAAGTGGGAAGCATATGAAAGACAAACTGTCCTCAGGCAAGTCCACCAAAATTGGGTTACTTCTCTGCCACCAGAAATGAAGAATCAATTCATAAGAATTAGTTTTGTTTTTAATAACTCTGGGGATACTCCTGAGATTCTTGGGTTTCCGCTCTTAAAGTTAAATGTGAGTCCCTTCATGTGGAAGCCCAGTTCCCTTTGGGGATATAGTTCAATTGGGAAAGTATTTGCATAGCATGCACAAATTCCTGGGTATGGTGGAGCATATCTGTAATCCTACCAGAGGGAAGGTGAGAACAAGGGGATTCAAAGTTAAAGGTCATTTTTGTTGATGTAATAAGTTCAAGGCTAGACTTGAATACATAAGATCCTGTATGAGAGAGGAAGAAGAAGAGAATGAGAAGAAGAAAAGGAGGAAGAAGGGGAGGGAGAGGAAGAGGAGGAGGAAAAAAGGGGAGGTAGGAGAGGAGGAAGAGGAGGTAGAGGAGGAAGAGGAGAGGCCTCAAATAGCCCTGATACAGAATATTTATTTCTATATCTGATCTTTCTTTTCTGCCTTAGTGAAATGTGAATTGCAGAGATAAGAAGGAACTTTGTATGAGATGAGTAAGAGAGATTCAATCAGGTGTGGCAGAGCACATAAAATAAAGCACTTTTTCCTTTCAGTCACTATGGTCTTGCTATAACCACACCTTTCAGCCCTGGAACTGAAGGCTGTCTCATTCAGTTGAGGAACTTCTGGATTTGCAGTTTGGGATGAATGAATGAACAAGAAAAGCCAATGGCAAGCCTGATAGTAAGGACTGTTAATATAGGAAGGAGCATAGTAGCAGTGCTTCCATGGGGAGAGACAACTTTCACTAGTAAAGAAAGAGCCTGGCAATTTATTGTATCGAGTGGCAGAGACAGAGCTAGAGAATGAACATGGCCATCCAATCCCAGGACACCTGAAGTGTCTGATCCACGGTTCACCTTCACCTCTGCTTTAGAATTCACTCACATGACTTTTCAAGACCTATTCCTTGGTAGTAGCAGTAATTTCAGATAGTAATGTTCATGACTAATTATTCAACCCTATTTAAGTTCTGAAACATTTTAGGAAGGTCAGAATTCCATAGGAGCCTCTTTCCCATCAACCAATCATTACACTTTATTTCTCTAGTACACCAGCAAACTGTTATTATATAATAAATTGATATTGATGGCAGAGCTGGCATGTATGTACTAAGTGCAAAAATGTACAGGAGTATAGGGCATATAGAAATAGAAGACATATTAGTATTGCTTTTAAAAATTAGTTTATTTATTTACATTCCAAGTATTGCCCCCGCCCCCAAATCCTCCTTCCCAAAGTTCCTCACCTAGTTCCTTCTCCCCCTTGTCTCTGAGAGGGTGCTCCCTCCTCCAGGTCCCCCTCTTTCTATCAAGTATCTTGAGGATTAGGTGCATCTTCTTGAGGCCAGCCAAGGTAGTCCTCTGCTACATATGTGCCAGGGGGCTTGGATTAACTTGTGTATGCTTCCTGGCTGGTAGTGTAGTCTCTGGGAGATCCCTAGGGTCTGAGTTAGTTGAGACTGCTGGTCTTCCTATGGGTCATCCTCACCTTCAATCCTTCTTCACTCCTTCCCTTAATTTAACCACAGGGTTCTCCGACTTCAGTCCAATGGTTGGGTATTTAAGTATCTGTGTCTGTCTCAGTCAGCTGCTGGCAGGACTGCTCAGAGGACAACCATGGCAGGTTTCTGCCTCTAATCACATCATAGCATCCATAATAGTGTCAGGCCTGGGTGCCCCCACATGAGTTGGATCCCAAGTTGGGCCAGTCATTGGACAGTCTTTCCTTCAGTCTCTTCTCCATTTTTGTCCCTGCAGTTCTTCTAGACAGGAACAATTTTGGGTCAGAAACTTTGACGGTGGGTTAACCTCATCCCTCCACTTGAGGTCCTGCCTATCTACTAGAGGTGGACTCTACAAGTTCCCTCTCCCTACTGTTGGGCATTTTGGCTAAGGTCACCTCCATCAAGTCCTGAGAGTCTCTCACCTCATGGGTCTCTGGTACTTTCTAAAGAGTCCCCACTGCAGTCCCCTGAGGCTGCATATTTCCATTCAGTCCCTTAGCCCTTTGGCTTCTCGCCATACACTCACCCCCATACTTGATCCTCTTCCCAGATTAGTATCTTTAAAGGGATAATTTAGACTTCTACTTGAAATCTTTAATAATCAGATCATCAATTTCCCTTAAGACACCAGTAGCTAAGCCAATTATTAAGTAGCACGGAGCTTAAGGAAAGATGTGTAATATACCGATATGACATGGAGTATTTCTGAAAGCCAAAAGTAAGATTGCTTAATTTGGGGATAAGTAAATTTTTTTTAACCTTTCACTTTCCACGTTACAGCATGATTCACTGACAGAATCTTTTCATTGTAACAGAGAAGTCAGTGACGGATGGGGCAGGGTTTCCCAGTGTGCAAGTTTCATGCCAAGATTTGCTCGGGGACTCAAGTCCAACCTTCCACTGAACACAGGTCAGCACGTGGGGTCTTCATTGGGTGGCACTATACATCGTAATGGTTTTTTTTTTTAAAAGTCTTACATTATTTTTCTTTTTTTTTTGACTTATCCTTTGAAGATATAAAACTTCAAAAAGCCTATTGTCTTCCTTGTGTACTACTGATCAGTTTATCCAACACTGTGATTATAGTTTTCACATTCCTTAATATCTTCTTGAAACAGTTCCAAAACATCTAACATTACATTGTCCCAGAATACCTTCTCTATCCCTCTGGGTTCTTCTTCTTCTCTACTATGTGGCCATAATAGAGCTCCCACTTACAACATTTTCCCTTTCTTGACCAACAATGCATTAGGATAGTGATGTGTTTTTTATAGTATTACAACTACTAACTAATACTTCATATGCTGCATTAGTAAAACAGAGATCTGTCATTCATCTGTCATTTTTGCTGGACCCTAAACTGTGACAATCCCAGCCTTATAACTTCCTAATTATACATTCCCTTCCAAATAGGTGTGGAGGGGGACACTAGGCTCCTGGAGCCTCTATTCACCACTGCTTGCAACACATCACAACTGCTAAAGAAAGAGATTAGCAGCTTCTTCAAAAGATAAACACTGATCTACAGTATGCCCCAGACAGACAGTCCTACAGTATGCCCCAGACAGACAG
>JADRCD010211441.1:4386-26411 GCA_019843815.1 Montemys delectorum | reverse complement strand
GATAGATGTGTCACTTGTAAAATCTGTCACAGTACTTATTGCACGCATGACCTTGAGACTAAACTCTTCTCTCCTTTCAATTGCAATTGAGATATATTTACTCTAAAAAAAGGTTGAAACAGTATTGTAAAATAAAAAGTAGCTATGATAGTACAAATTTTGAGAGACAAATGACAGACAAAGTAAAAGAATAGCAAGTGTTTAAATTAGTTGTGACCCTATGATACCTAATGAGATTAAGGATCAAGATAGACAGCCCATTGAATCTTCAGTGACATCATTTAATGAAACTGAGGAAAGGTTACCATTTCTACTATCTTTTATTGTCATCTGGGAACAAATGCCAGTAAAAAGTTGACAATTCACAAATGAACAACTAGTATGGAATCCTGTCAAAATATAATATCTTAAACATTTTAAAGAATCAATAGTAACTTATTGAATGTACTTGCCCTAAGTGACACAGATGTTAAATACCCAAGCTACACAAAACAGGTTTATCCCACAAGACTGGGAAGATTTAATAGCACCTGTATTGGAAGGTAGTTCTCAATTACAATGGCTGACTTTGTGGCAAGAAGGTGTAATTACGGAAATCTGTAATAGGTCTAAAGATGTCAATATCATGAAAGATCAACTGATAGGTGAAGGTTAATTTATTAATTTAAGATAATTTCATGACTCCATTATTGTAAAATGTACTTTAGTTGCTTTAAGAGCTTGAGATAAGGTGGAAGAACAAGAAAAAGGTCTATTTCATTAACAAAGCCTGCAATGCCAGAGAGTCTGTTACTTACTTATTATGTAGACTAACAACCACTATAAATAGGGTGATATCAATTCTAGATTTGAGGCAAGTATTAATTGATATTTTTGATTTCAAAAATGCAAATGCAGAGGGTAAAATATCTTCTTAGACTTTTAAAATTTGCATCAGCACCCATGGGTGAGCAGATTAGAACTAGTGCTGATATTGACTTTAGGGACAAGCAATGGCAAACAACCTTAGACAACAAAATGTCCCTTGTTTTGTCTGGAGTAGATGAGTTTATTTGAAAATGGATTATAGGTAAGGTGCTCCTAGAGACTTCTCTCTAAAACATCAGCCTTCTGTGGTTTTTAGAAGATATTTTAGAAGAAAGCATAGAGTTGGACAGTGGTGGTGCATGCCTTTAATTCTAGCACTTGGGAGGCAGAGGCAGGCGGATTTCTGAGTTCGAGGCCAGCCTGGTCTACAGAGTAAGTTCCAGGACAGTCAGGATTATATAGAGAAACCCTGTCTTGAAAAACCAAAGAAAAAAATAAGCATAGGAAGAATCAATGCAGATCAGCAAGAAATATGCCAGGTAATCCCTTGTCAGTGGGAAACCACCTATGATATAATCCTGTGAATAAGTGAACCTTCCTAAGGAGATTAGCTTGTATCTGGACAACAAATGACATGAGACAGATATTTCTTGGCAGCAATCCTCACAGCATCTAGAGAAAACAAAATTTGGTATTGGAGACTGTATATTGACATCTTATGTGATATGGCTTGGTTGTGTTTTGTTTAAATGAGTGAGAAGAATGGCTTCATGACAGTGGAATGGGTGGAATGGGCTGGAATTTGAGTGCTTAATGCATAGTTTATGGGTATATTCATAAAGATTTAATTGTACCTTAATAAACAGAAAGGGGTACTAAGATTAGCTGAAAGACACCATATAAGGTATGGGGGGGGAAGTACTGAATTAGATCAAACTGTATACGTTAAAGATGTTTTAACATCAGAACTGAAATCAGGCAATGTGTTACCCTGGGGAAAGGTTTTGTTTATATTTCCACAGATGATAAAAGAGTATGAGTTCAATCAAAATTGATAAAGATCTGATCCATGGGCAGATGGAGAAACCTAGGTGGTGAAATGGACTTTTGCTGAAGAACAGAGGATCATGACTGCAATTATACAAGGTACTCACATCATTGAACCTTCCAAAGGGCACTCAGACTGTTAGGTTTCTGGCATTGACACTTGTTTCTGTTGTAAAAGTTAAACTGTGTACAATTTTTAGATTAAACAACTGTGGGGAAGATGGGGTGTATTTTAATCCAGCAACATGGCAGCTCTGTCTGGCAACTGATCACATTCAAAAACATAGGTGTGTGTTATCTAGCTAGAATGCAGACTCACCCTTAGAACATACCTTTAATCACAAATAATATGAGTATAGTTAGTTTTTGGAAGGAAGCTGCCATATTTGAGAGTGATATCAATTTGAGAGAGAGATAAGGTGATGCATCAGAGAAAGATTTGACAAAATGAGTCAGGGATTGGATAAGCACAACACTTAAAAGAACAGGGAGGAAAGAGAGGCAACTAAAGAGTACAACACAAGGATTGTGAGAGAGGGCAATTCAGTTCATGCATTCAGTTCTGTTCAGTCAGTTGAGCTGAGTCAGTCAGTGGAGAGTCAGTGCAGTGAATACAGGACAGAGTTGAGTTCTTTCATGGGTTCATGTAGCTCGGTGCAGCTCAGCAAACATAGTTAAGGGCAGAAGGAGCCAAAAGATTATAACAAAATGTCTGAGTTAGTTGGAAGCCAACCATAGAAACTCAGTGAAAAACTGAGAGAAGACAAATAACTGAATTAATCAACGTGGAATGGAGTTTGAGTCACAACAGCTAGAGTTAAATCAGACAGCCAGAGTTCAGGAAGAACTAGAAAGAATGAGCTACTTCAACAAGAAGTCTCACAGGCTGAAGCCATTCTAAGCCTAGAGTAGATGGTATGGAGGCTAGAAGCTTTAAGTTCTAGGCCTAAATTACCAGACAGAGGCAGTAAGCCTCTGAGATAACAATTACAGTAGGTGAATAAAAGTCACTTTTACATAAAATCTTCTAGACAGTTTCTAAAATCATTTAGTATTTATAACTTTATTATCCTCAAACCTTTAGGTGATTGCACCCTGACTAAGACACATAATAATTCCTTGGACTATCAATCTATTACCATTATAATAATACAAGTAATTTACTCTCCTTTAAATATTAAATCACTAACTTGTTCTTACATGTTCTCATAATTTCTGACATATATAAGTAGAAAGTACAGAATGAATATTGTACTTATTAAGGAAAATATCAAGATTGTCTATGATGCCTCATTTCATATATGATTTTCTGACATGTTTTCATACGATAATCATTCATGAAATTATCTCATCATTGATGAATAATGGAATACACTAAAAAGTTCAGAATAAATAAATGAATGTCAACCGAATATATGATAAAATTTTACTGCTGTATGCTGTACATATATGTGATTATGAATTTCAAAACTTCATAAGCTTGCTAAAGCTAGTGTATTGTTAAGCACAAATCAGAAACATCCAAATATAAATAGAGAAATTTTTAACTTATGAATACCAAAGTGATTTACTGCATAATGTCATATTCTATGCAAAATATATTATTTTGGTAAATTAATAAAGTCATCTCATGATTTACTAAGGTTCTCAATATTCCCTAGTTTAATCTTTCCAGGAGTAAAAATACCTCTACCCTAATTAATTATGCACAATAAACACAAGGACATGCTTAGGGGAAGATGATTTGACCTGCAATTGAAGCCAGTGAATTTTTTGGCAATGTTTCTGTTGTTTTCCTATTCATATAGGCTTCAATCTAACAATTCAAAACATTTATGTAGAGACTTGTCTCTAGGTATCTGTGTGTGTATGATTTCTCTAGAAACATCTGCTTGGTCCCAAGAGTGTAATTGTGACACATGCCACATGTCACCTTCTGAGCTTGTGTCCCAACTGTATTGAAAATTAAGAGAACTGGAAGACATCCATATGTCAGCTGAAAGAATGGAAGTGAATCTTGCTTGGTGATAAATAATTTGTTTAATCCTATAGTGTAATGAGGACAGCTGCTTCAGATTCTAGCTGATCCCTATATTCATTTTAGTGTATTTTGATAAATAAGTCTGGAAACAGCAGAAAGAGTTGCCAATATCCTTTATATCAAATTTGTTCTTTCCTACTTCTGGTTTTTTCAACAGATATTGATAGCAATACTAGTTAAAAAAATCTTTCTGATTTTTATCTCCTACTATCAACTGAATTAGCGACTTTAATATTACTTTAGCTTTTTGTTGTTTTGTATGAATTTCTACGTGTTATCCACTATTACTTAGTATTTTAAGCTCTACAATGAAAGGGAAATATATTTTATGTCATTCATTACCTGTTTTGCTCCTGTCTTAAGCTTTCAATAAATAATTACTACTATGGGAATAAATGTTATAATTCAAAAATTACATGCAAAAGATCAAATTGCTGGATTAAATTCCATAATTTTTATTTTTTGTTTCTTCTCTATTTTTAATAAGCATCTACCACTAAAATGTGCAAACAACAATTATTTTAATAAAATTTGCATGGTGCAAATAAAACAAATAACAATGCTCCTAAATGTTTCGTCTCATAAAATATGTAATATTTCTTGCATTAAAATATAGTAGTTATATGTTCAAATAAATAAGAATAACATAAAATAAATAATCTACTTACTTAAATTTTAACAAACACATAAACATCTTCATAAAATACATGATATGAATTCACGAGCATTCGGTAGCCTTCCCACAAACAGTATCTTCTCTCTCCATTACTCCAACTGATCCAACCCACAGGCTCATCTAGCTGCAGCCTTCTTTTCCAATCCGTACCTTCTGTGGATTCCAGAGTTTCCTCCTGACTACCTATAATTTAGCATCTAGATCAATAATTGCCCCCAAATTAGATGCCTTTGACAAAATTTGACACCCCTTCACAACAAAAATCCTGGAGAGTTTTGGTATACAATGGACATACCAAAACATAATTAAAGCAATTTACAGTAAGCCTACAAACCTTCATCAAATAAAATGGGGGAAAACTAAAAGAAATTCGACTAAAGGGAACAATACAAATTTATTCATGTACTTCTTTTTTTATTCAATGTAACAACACTTGAATCTTAGAGCTGTAATAATATTTTGAGGGATTTTCTACACTCCCTTTGCCCCCAAATAACATGCTCCCTGTAGACCAATTTAGCTCACAAATAGTTGACACAGAGACATTACATGTTTATTAACAAGCGCAGGGCCAGGAAACAGGAGAGGGTGGGTTGGTGAGCAGAGGGAAGGGGAGGGAACAGGGTTTTTTTTTGTTTTGTTTTTTGTTTTTTTGTTGTTGTTGTCTTTATTTCTTTTTTTGGAGGGGAAACTGGGAAGAGATATCATATGATATGTATATAAAGAAAATATCTAATAAAAAATGGAAAAGAAAGAGAAATTGGCACATTCTCATGCTAGTGCTGGCACGCCAGCTCTCTGCGCTAGGCCCTGAGTTCCTCTGGCTTCCATGTAATCCCCTACTCACCCCTGATTATCCATCTCAACACCTAATTACCCAGTAGAAACAAGGCTCTTAAGCATATACTTAGGCAATTAAACTTATATATCAATTTATCACAATTTACAAGATGCCAATGCATTAATTTCAAAGCCAATTGATAATGATAAAGCTTTAACCCAATTATTCTGTTTGATAACACCATGTAGGCCTCCATTCTGGTTCTCCATCTCCTCCTCAGACCCCCCCCCCCTTCTCAACATGTAACTCTGCCTCCCTTCTCCTGACAATCACAAGCTTCCCACTGCCCTTATGTTACTGGACAGGGAACACCCAGAGATGATGGAAAACAATTTTCCATAACATTGAGACAGGTGGTGCTTGTAAAAATAACCACAACAAAGGCTCTATATTGAGATCTATACTAGTAAAGAAATCAGATTTGAATAATACAAAAATAAGTTTTACACAGTTCACATGAGATAACCCCAACATATAGTAATTAAATAAGTGAAGGAATTCAGGAAGTTTTAAATTCGAAAGAAAAAAGTAAAGGTATCATTATTTGCAGATAATATAGTAATATACATAAGTGACCCTTAAAATTCAACCTGAAAACACCTACCCCACAGTTAAAAACCTTCAGGAAAGTATTTATGTATAAGAACATCATCATCAAAAACAGAAATGGTAGCCCTCATATATACAAATAATAAATGGGCTGGAAAAGAAATTGGGGAAATAAGACACTTTATGATAACCCCAAATAATGTAAAATATCTTGGGGTTTCACTAATCAAACAAGTAAAAAATTTTATCACAAAAACTTTCTAGACTTTGAAGAAAGAAATTGAAGAAGATATCAGAAGATGGAAAGATTTCCTATTCTTATGATTTGGTAGGCTAAAATTAGTAAGACAACAAACAAACAAACAAACAAAACAACAAAGCAAACATATAACAACAAACAGCTATCCTACCAAATCAGTCTACAGATTCACTGCAATTATGATCGGAATTCCAAAGCAACTCTTTACAGATTTTGAAAATACAACTCCCAACTTCATATTTAAAAACAAAATCAAAATTCTAACATTGCTAAAATAATTCTGGATAATAAAAACCTACTAATAGATCAGCATCCCTGATTTCAAGTTCTATAGTTCTATAGGTTTCAAGTTCTCTACAAAGCTATAGTAATAAAAACTGCATGGTATTAACATAAAAATAGATAGGCCAAACAATGGAATTGAATTGAAGCCCTAGATATAACTCGACACACCTATGGACATATTTCTTTTTGAAAAGGAAGAAATATACACTGAAATAAATGCAACATCTCAAAAAAATGGTTCATTTTTAGACGGGATTCATTCATATAGAATAATACAAATACATCCATACTTAACCTGAAAAAGGCTCAAGTCTGAATAGATCAAAACATAAAATCAGATTCACTCAACTCGATAGAAGAGAAAGTGGGAGATAGCCTTGAACATGAAGATTGCATCAGGTTAGGAGATAAAAATTTGAACACAACACTGATAACAGGAATATTGAGGTCTATGGATAATCAATTGGACCTCAGGAAACTGAAGAGCTTCTGTAAAGAAAAGGACACCATTGATTGGGTAAAGTAGCAGCCTACAGAATGAGAATAAATTTGTCTCTATCAGATCCCTCCTCTCAAAGATCAGGAACCCCAAGGAAGAGTAGGAGCAAAGGTTGTAGGAGTCAGTGCTTATGGGAGGCACCCAAAGAACACAGCACCCCAAATCAAAGAAATAGGACTCAGAGACTCAATTGGCCACTTGGAGACTGCATCAGTCTGTACCAGGTCCTCCAGGTATACGTTATGGATGCTACCTTGGCGTTATTGTGGGACTCCTAATGGTGGACTCTCTGACTCCTTTGCCTTCTCTTGAGACTCATTTTCTTTTACTGGGTTGCCATATTTGGCACTGATATGAAGACTTTAGCCTTGGCTTATTGTTCCTTCTTGTGTCCTGTTTGTTGTCTTTTGCAGGCCTCCTATCTGAAGATAAATGGAGGTTGAGTAGATCTGGTAAAGAGGGCAGGTAGAGACAGGAATACTGAGAGGAGTGGAGGGAGGGGAAACGATAGTTAGTTTGTAGTGTATGAGAGACTACTCTATTTTCAATTAAAATAAGATAGTGTAAGTTTGTCCTAAAGGGTGTTTGCCAAAGCAAATTGTATTTGTTGTGAAAAATCTACTAAAGAAATATTCATATTCAGCCTTTCAAAGAATTAGTGTGTGACTCTGACTGATGATCTCTCCTACCAGAATGTATATGTATCAGCAAGTTTTCCTTCGCTATTGTGACAAAAATATTTTGTAACAAATCAACATTTAAGACACGTGACTTAGTACCAAATCTTCTAAAATAATGCAAATAATTAAAAATTCATTTTAGATGGGCAGTGGTGGCACATGCCTTTAATCCCAGCACTTGGGAGGCAGAGACAGGCAGATTTCTGAGTTTGAAGCCAGCCTGATCTACAAAGTTCCAGGACAGCCAGGGCTACACAGAGAAACCCTGTCTTGAAAAACCAAAATAAATAAATAAATAAATAAATAAATAAATGAATGACAAAAAATGAACATTCATTTTAATAAGGAATATATTTGTAATTCCTTAAACAATTCTTTATTTACTTATACCTTATTAGGAAACTTCCCTTCCATATAATACAAACAAATAATTTTTAAATGAACAAAAATTTATTAAACACAATCTTTGCAAACATTGTCATTGATATCTTTGAATATTTGATTTCCTTATTAAGATTAGAAGGTGAAGCAGACTCGCACATGCCTTTAATCCAAACACTAGGAAGCAGAGGCATATCTCTGTGAGTCTGAGGCCTGTTTTGTCTACAGAGCAAATTGCATAACAATCAAAGCTACACAGAAAAAAACCTGTCCCAGAATGCACAAAGAAAAAAAGAAAGAAAGAAAAGAAAAAGAGAAAAACAAATAAAAGTATAAAAGAAAAAATAAGAAAATAAAGAGAAAAAAGAAAATCAAACCAAAACTGAAAGACCAAAAACCAAAAACTAAAATACGATTATGTGTTGGCTTAATAAAGAAAAGTGGAATGTATACTAGGACAGCTTTTCTGCAGAAACATATCTATAGTGCTGAGTTACTTTTAATTAAATGCACTTTCAGACATCCACATTTTCTATCCAGCATACAAACATACAATATATTTCATGGTAGGCTTTTATAATAACTCAAAAATTATTTTATGAACATAAAAATGTGTCAATTTACCATAAATCCTAATAGAAACATTACATTTCTAAACTAATTTACAGGTAGTTTTCCTTTGACACAAAAATACAAGTCTGCCTATTATTACTAAATTTGGAGATTTTCTTCTTGCATAAATTTTCATATAAAACATTGGAGTATTGGTTGTCATTGTGTGTTTTGTGTTTGTTGTGTAAAAGTGTAAACTCTTCTCGTACAAATCCCTCCATTTTGGTTGCTGGTTATCTTCATAGGTTATGCATAGTGCTAAACTTTTGCATAAATCTATGTATAATCTGAAAATTGCAATTTGTAAATATTATATGATTCCAGAAGGCTACATTCTGGAAAAAAAATGATGAAACTTTTATTAAAGTTACTTATAAATTATTTAATGAACAGTTTTGAATAAAGCAGACATTTTTATAATTGTGACTTTCTTATCATTGATTATTTTAGTAATCAATGTATTCAATCATAGAAATATTCTTTTCCCATACAACTATTATTTCTTCCATGATCCCTGCATATTCTTTGCATTTATTTTATTTTGACAACTAGCTGAAGACATCCTTAGTGTGCTGCTTACTGTCACATGTCACAGACTTAATTACCAGAAATGAAGACTCAGCATTTGGCCAATAGAGTCTTAATACATGTGGTTCAGAGGAAACATGATATTAACTTATTAGAAGTATAAAACTAATAATGCCATACAAATATCAAGCAAAATATGATTTAAAAAGCTACATGCACTTGAAAGTGTTTCAAAATGATGAAAATCAAGTATCCATTAAAAGCATATGCTTCTGGGTATAAAACAGAAATGTGCCACATATTGTGGTTTCAAATAAATCAAAGTATTTGATCATTCAACAATAAACATAAAAATAATTGCCTGGGCTGGCGAGAATGGGTCAGTGGGTAAGAGCACTGACTGCTCTACTGAAGGTCCTGAGTTCAAATCCCAGCAACCACATGGTAGTTCACAACCACTTGTAATGAGATCTGACACCCTCTTCTGATGTCTCTGAAGACAGCTACATTGTACTCACATGAAATAAATAAATAAATATTTGCCTGGTGGTGATGGTGCATGCCTTTAATCCCAGCATTTGGGAGGCAGAGGCAGGAGGATCTCTGAGTTCCAGGCCAGCCTGGTCTACAGAATGAGTTTCAGGATAGCCAGGGCTATACAGAGAAATCCTGTCTCAAAAAAACTAAAACTAAAAAAATAATAATTACCAACATTCCAGTAATTGAAAATAAATTCATCAGAAAATCAACAGAAAAATATACAACTAAACGCTTTTGTTATTAACAGAGTTTCAAAATATCCATACAACCATAAAAAATACACATTTTTCTCGTGTACCCATGATACAGGTCATTCTTTGATATCACTCCAACTCCATTCCCAGGACTCCCAGGGGTGTGTCTGAATGTCCAAAAGTCTGAGAACCCCACGACAACATGGAATAGACTCAGTCAAGCTCCCCACTTTCCACTTCCCCAAGAGGCCTTGCCCAGCATCAGAGCAGACAGGGACCATCACCTAGAGATATGGCTCAGTGTTAGACCTTTTGACTTGCATGCCCACATCCATAGATTTGATCTCCAGCATTGCAAGAGAAAGAGGAAAATATTAGTTGAGGGAAATACATGTAATCATGTAGAATCAGAGACAATAATCAGAGGTAAGATGATTCATAGTTTGAGGCTGGATGTGGGTATAAGGACAAAAATATGAAAAAGCTAGTTAGTGATAGATTATGGGAGTGAACTAAAGAATATCACAAGAGCCAGAGAATAATAAAATGTACTCACCAGAAATGAATAAGACCATTAAAAAGTTAGGTGACCATCACATCTCAAATTAGGAAAAAATTCTCCATGGTGTTATAGCCACTTATTTCTAGATGTGGTAATAATAAGAGAAGACAGACTTACCATCCTTTTTTTTTTTTTTTCCTTTCCATTTTAACTTTTAACTCTAATGGGAAGACCTCATGTATTTAGAGCATTCCTTGCTACATTGTAAGGGTGTATAGCTAACTAAGCTTAAATAAGTCCCAAGGTGCCATCAAGGTCAAACAATCCTTAAAGCATACTGACCTCATTGCTGGGGTACAGGTCCAGAATAGTAGCCAAGTTCACTTTCTTTGCTATTTTTGGTATATTTCCAGAAGTACTTTTTGTTGAAGGATTATGCCTGTCTATTCAGAGAAAATTATGAAAAAAAAAAAAAAAACAGCAAAAGAGTCATTGAACATCCAGTAACCATAGCTGAGCAGTCCTGTTGCCCTGAAATAATCTTTCTAATTCCTTTTTTAAATCTCCTCAACAGATGTCACCACAGAAATCTGACCCATCCCAAGGGAAAGATTGACATTTCCATCCAACCTCTTCCATTACATATTTCTTTCAGTAATAGTTCGGCATAAAAAAAAAATCTGTCACTTTTCTCTCAGCATAAGTAGCCAACTTGAAATCTGCCTCTGGTCACAATTGTAGTATTTTAAAATATTTTCATGTAAAATTCATGATTTTTATATAACAAAGTCCTGTCGTTTTCTCCAAAAGAAACCTCTGAAAATAGTTTTAATCTATTTAAACTTACTGACAGTGTCTCTTTATCCCACAGTGGTAGGTGAGCATGTACTTCATCCTAATTTTTCGTGCTTTAAAAGCACACTGTTAGTTGAGGCTTAGTGTTTAGGTTTTGCCTGCACACTGTACATCAGAGTAAACAGGTTGATAGATACTGAAAAATAAAAAACAAAACAAATAAATAACAATAACCCAAGCATTCTTCTGAAATCTGGTAAGCTGAGTGGACTTTATTATTGCTTTGAAAATGAGTAATTTTGGAAAGTTTTGAAGCAGGGTGGTAACAAATGTTCTGAGGGTTTGATTATATTGCAGATCTCCCAAAGATCATTTTATTCTCCAGTGTTCAGTTTCTTCAGAAATGGGAACAGGACATGAAGACGGTCAAATGCCTGCAGATAGGGCCATCGTCATAGCTCTTGTATTCTCAATGGGATCCTGTGATCAGAAGTAGCTTTATACAAAATACTACAGTTGTAAAAAAGAAAAAAAGTATTCACTAAACCCATGACTGATAGTTTAAGAAGATTCATTCCATGTAGAGGAAACTTTTGCATCCCGATAAAACACTTATTCTAGTGGGCTAAAAATATCACTTCTGCCATACAGATTTTATAAGTGCATTGCTGTCATAAAGTACATCATACCTCATCTCCATGGGCAGTTATGCTATAATGGATTTCAATGTTCGTCTCTCCACAACTAAATCAACAGTAGAGAAACCAAGCCTATGAATGACCACCACCCTTGATAACACAGCTCCTTTATTCATGAGCTATTATGAAACCCTTTCATATTCTAGAATACAGGTCAATATATGCACTTAACTGTTAGCATCTTTTGTTCATAAGATAATCAAGTGGGCACAGAACAAATTGTCTTCACCAACCTTCTCATAGAATACGCTCCATTAACAAACTTCACCCACAAATTCGTTTGTCATTCAGTTTGCACTTGCATTCTTTCCAAGTTCTTGACTTCCCACATATAATTATGAAATTCCACATTCAGAAATTGTTTTCTCGAAAAGTAAATTGATTTTCTAGATAAAAGTAGTTTATTGATTGAATGTATTTTGGGGGGAGATTGGCATTTACTACTATTATTCAAGAGTGTTCTGCAGAATGGACTATTGTATAGTAACATTCCAGGATATTTTTTAAAAAGCCTGGGTCTTTATCTTCTGTGTCTCTCAAAAAATTACAGAAAACTTCATTTGGGGGTGTAAGTGCATGAAAATGAAGCATACTGTAGAATAGAAAATGCATTGATCTATCATACAACTTATCTGTAGATGTAGGGTATTTCAGGCCAAATATGCAGTTAATATTTTCATATTTCTCATTACCAACTTGTTCATGTACACTCATCTCTTGAAGTCTACCCATAGAAGAAATGCATTGTTTTGAAATTCTAATGTCCTCATAAGTAATTTATCTATCAGATACTGGCAAGGTCCCTACATCACCAATATCTGTCAGTACTATTTCAAGAACGTTTGAATATTATGGATGCACAAAGTCCATTATTGCTCATTCACTTCTAAAATATTCTGACCATAAATTAGAATTTCTTCATTTCTGTGTCCCTGTGTACTAGTTAATTTTGTCATTGCTTTGAAAGAAATACCTGAGAAAAATATGCAAATATTTTGACTACTGTTTTAGAGAGAGACTATTATAATTTTAACATTCAAGTATAATATATTATTTTTAACTATAAAATATTTTATATTAATTTATTCTTATTGTGAATAACTATCTACTCTTACATAGATCTGAGCTTCTTAGTATACTAATTCTGTGTAAACAACTGTTAGAGAGGGAACTTGTAGAGCTCACCTCTAGCAGATAGACAGGGCTCAAGTGAGGGATGGAGTTGCCATCCTTCAGTCAAAATTCTGACCCATAATTGTTCCTGTCTGAAAGACCTGAAGGGATGACAATGGAGAAGAACCTGAGGAAAAGAAAGGTCCAGCAACAGGTCCAGAGGGATCCAGCTCAAAGGGAGGTCCCAAGGCCTGACACTATATTACTGAGGCTATGGAGCACTCACTCACAAAAAGAGACCTATCGTGACTGCTCTCCAGAAGACTCAATAAGCAGCTGAAAGGGTCAGATGCAGAAATTTGCACCGACCAGTGGATAGAAGCTGCAGATCCCTGTGTTTGAATTAGGAAAAAGTTGGAAGAAGCTGAGGAGGAGGATGACCATCTAGGAGGATCAGTAGTCTCAATTAAGCTAGGCACCTGAGATCTCTCAGACACTGGACCACCAACCAGGCAGCATACACAAGCTGATATGAGGGCCCCAACACATATACAGCAGAGGACTGCTAGGTCTGGGTTCAGTCAGAGAAGAGACTGGAGACCCCAGAGAGTTTAGAGGTCTGGTTGGGTCGAGATTGGGGGTTGGGGACATCCTTGTGGAGACAGGGTGGGGGAAGGAGGCATGGGATGTGGAAGAGTCAGAGGGTGGACCGGGGGAGGGGGAATAAAATCCGTAGTGTTCAAAAAAAAAAAAAAAAAAAAAAGAGGAAGAAAGAACTGTTAAAATCTTTTGCATTGTATTTCTTCTAGATATATGATAGTTTTTATAACTTCAGAAAGTCTTTTATTCTAGTTATAAACATTATTTTACTGCATATTCAATATTTTTAACTTTTCTATTAATACTTTATTCTTTGAATTTGTCACTTTTTTGTCTTTTTGTTTTGTTTTTGATTTTTGTTCTTTGTTTTCATTTTTGAATATTTTCCAAGAATGGGTATACTGTACTTCTCATTTTTATCTTTAGTGTATACTGAGTTTTCTTCCAAAGTTTTCTATTTGTGTATTGTTTCCCTTTCAAGTTTCTTTGTTATGGTTTTATGAACTGTCTAGTACATGATCTGAGTCTTCCATTAGTTTTAGTAAATTCATTGTGGTTATTACTTCAATTATTTATTGTTATTTTCATTTTTCTTCTCTATTAAATAATTCAAATATATGTATGTGGTATATCTGAAGTTTTGTGCAAAAATCACTATATTGTATTTGATTCTATTGGGACACTCCAGCAGTATCTCATTTTCCGAACAATATATATATACTCCTCACAGAAATTTTCCAAAATTACAAATCAGTAGTTCCTACTAACTATGGATTTTGGAATTTCGGTTCTTGTAAGATTTTTTTAATGAATTCAAGTTTGGATCGTTCTAAATTTGGGTGCTCTGTGGCCTCAGTTCTCTGATATGTTGAGGGAAAGCTACAGTCTTCTATGAGCTTCAGCTCCTTAGTTGTAAAGATGAGAGTGTATGTCATATGTCAGCATTAATACTAGACATCTTGCAGTTAGAATTATGATCTTAGAAAAATCTGAAAGAAAATTTTGTGCTAATGTGCTGGCTACAGCTTATAAGGCTGTTGACGCAGATAAATTCTGGAACATATAAAACATCTCACCCTCAATCCTCTACACACTGTGATTTTCCTCATGTAACAAAGCAATCACACTACCTATAGAAATTGCTCATGTTTTGATGAAACTGTGAATTCAACTGATTGACCAAGTTCAACTAAACTGATTGATTCCATCTTTGGATTACTGTTACATCATAAGAGAGTCACTTAATATATTTTGGTTATATCGTAAGTTGTTTTTCATAAGTGGGGAACTCAAATACCCTTATGTCCTTAAGTGTGAAACTCAAATAGTACCATGAAAATAATCTGGCAGCTCAGAAATGCACATTTTGGATTTTATCCCAGACATATTGAGTCAGAAATTCTGGGAGTGAGGCCCAGCAATCTGTTTATTAAATTTTCCTTCAGGCTATTCTATTGCAGGTGAACGTTTCGGAGCTGTTTCACTAGGCCATATTTGACAGTGATTTCAACACCCTATCTAGAAGGTCATCAGAACACAATCAAGTGGTTCTTCACGAACTCTTTCTTACTCCCAATTGTAAGACAACAAGTGAAGCTAGTTAGGACTCTGGAAGAAGACAGAACTATTCTATCAATTATTATGGCAGTATTAGTCTACTAGATAGTCATTTATGATATTCTAACCAATTAAAAGGTCTTTATTGCAAATTTTCCTTTAAGAAGAAATGAGACAGATGACTTTCTAGTTTTCTTCCTGTGATTTGCAGGCTTCTGATCTTAAACTGGAGTCTGCTTATGATATATACTTATACTTGCATTTTTAACAGCTATTTTTGTCAAGATAAGTTATTGTTGTAGGAAAAAATGTAAGGGTAGATAGATAATAGATACTGGAAAGTTCTGCTTTATCACCAAGGCCTTCTGGTATTTATTTTACTGTAAGCCAGCTACTTTACTTCTACGTTCATGAGGAGTTCAAATAAAATCTTAAGAGAAAGAGTGTGCATTTCTGTGTTCCACTGAAAGGCTATATTGCATCACAGTATTCTTTTAAAAAGGTGTATTCACTTTAGTGTGTGTTTGTGTGTATGTGAGAGAGAGAGAGAGATTGTGTGTGTTTGTGTGTGTATGTGTGCATGAGAGAGAGTGTGTGTGTGTGCAAGTGTATGTATGACTATGTGTGTGTGTGTGTGTGTGCGCGCGAAAGCACACATGCGAAAGTGTGTGTCCAATGTGTATGTATGTGTACCAAATGAATGTAGGGTTGGCAAAAATCATAAGAGGTGGAAGATCCACTGGAATTGGAGTTACAAAAAGTTGTAATGCAAAATCTGGGGACTAAGCTAGGTCCTGTGCAAGAGGAGTAAGTACTGTAAACCACTGAATCACTTCTCAGATACAAATATTGCTGCTTCTCCTCCTCCTCTTCCTCTTCCTCTTCTACTTCCTCCTCCTTCTTCCTTCTCTTGTTGATTTCTTTTATGTGTGTAGGAAATTTATTCTGCCATGGGAACGTTTTCATGGCAGCATGTAAGCAGGTATGTATAGCCCTATTTGTGCTTTAGGAGTGTCTGCCAGTACTCAAACAACCTAATTACTTCATCCAGTATCCTAATTACAGCAAACCACTGCAAATCACACGTGGGAGACCTGCTTTATCTCTTAAATATCCTTGTTTCTCAACATTGATAATTGAAAGTTTAAAAATGAAAATAAACACACAAACACACGTGTGTGCATATACGTATGTATATATGTGTATATATATACATATATATATGTATATATATATATATATCATTGTGATCACTCACTATATTACAAGGTAAGAAGTGTTTCCTGCTATATATTCAAGTGTTTAGTTAACATCTAAAGGGTGAAATTTAATATACACTGTACCACTTCTGTGAAAGCTAAATACAGCTGTGAATCTATGTTGACTGGTCTTAGATATTTTTTCGGTATGTTACTCCCAGGAAATTGCAAGTAAAAACTATGAGACTAACATGACATTACTGGTCATTAAAATAAGAAAGAAAAATACCCTTAAGTCCTTTCATATGACAAATATTTTGAATTCTTACTACCAACCACCACAAAACAATGAAATTTATAATTTATCTGTAAGCTACAGTAGAGGCTTGAAATTCAATCTCAAATGTTTCATAGGATAGGGAAGGAAACTAAAATCCCAAGTCCTGGCTGTGCTACATATTAAGTTTATGGCCTAACAAGATATCTTAGGGAATCCCTGTATCACTATAAAGAATAAAAGGAGAATTGGGTATAGAAGATTTGAAGATTTAAATACTTTATACTCATGGCTCTGTAGTCAATACACTGAAATGCCACCCTATGTGTATATACTAAACAGAAAAAAAAAGAACTTCAAGTAAATGTGATGTTTATACTATAAATGTTAGAGAAAGACTTAGTTTCAATTAAAATAATTGATACTAATTACATCTTAATTTGAAATGCATTTTAGCAATGATGAAAATTTTATAGGGTTCAGTTGCTAGTCTGTCTTCCTCTTCCAATAATAATTTTAGCTAACTAGACATCTCACTGAATGACAATGCAGCAGTTGTCCTGGTTGAGTATAACTTCACTTAGCTTATGCGTTTAGGAAGTGAGTCCAAGTTGTAGCATGCAGTAGATTTTCCACTTACTTCTAAGATGAACAATATTTCAGTTTTCCTATGAACTGCATTAATTTCTCTCCACTTGGAAGATTTATATGTCTTCTACCTTAAGGTCCCTACTTCCAAGGTTTTCTTTTTCTTTTTATTTTTTTTTATCTTTTCTTTTTTATCTAGCTGTCTTAAAATTAACACAACCAGATAAATTGTATCCACAGGTTTTAAATTGGTCTGAAACCTCAAAAACACTTGTATTTTTTTGTTTTTCTAATGTAAGCCTCCTTAATGGGTCTGACATAAAATCTCACTTGACTTTATGTACATTTAGCTCACAATTGATAAGTATTACAATTAGTGTTTGTTACTTATTTGTATATATTTTTTCTGAAGAACATCTCTTCAAGTCCTTAGCCTCTCTTCAAATACTATTTTATGTTATTGTTGAACAGTACCAGTTTCATCCGTAGTCCTGTTACTTACATGTTATTTTACAAGTTATTTACAGCATATTGCATTTTAGTAATTGTTTTCTCAAAGATTTTAAGTCTTTTGGAATGCAAGTTGTATATTTTTATTTCTTGTGAACTCTGTTTCTTTCAGAGTTTGGCATATTTTCATGTTGTCTACTAGAACTTTTAGTTTATCATTGAATTATTTCTGTGGATTGGTGCTTTTAGGTGATTTTTTTCAAAGCTTATATTTTTTATGACTGCTATTATATTCATTATCATCATCATTATTATTGTGAGCATAGAGGGTGTGTGTGTGTGTGTGTGTGTGTGTGTGTGTGTGTGTGTGTGCGTTTGTGAATGTTCATGTCCATGTCATATACACACTGATTCCCACAGAGACTTTGGGAATCAAGTCTCAACTTCCACTCTGTATTTTTGGTAACTTGCTTTCAGACCTATACATTAATATTTGTACCCTCCATGCCATCTTACCAGTTATTACCAGTCCCTTAAAAAATAACAGCAACAACAACATAAAAAAAACAGAACCAAAAAAGCCCAGCATTTTCTAAAACTCTGACTCCAATCCCAGAGATGTATCTATGCATTCTTCCCAACATTCTTTTCTTCTGAAACAGGATCATTGTGAAGGGGTACAGTTGCCTACTGCTGATGTATTTTTGTCAAAGGGCCTGCGCCCACACTTGCAGTAGTTTATTTCCAGGTCCTCTTTTTCATTCTTTTTGTGTATTTTCTTTTGATCTCTAACTGTATTTTTTTTTTTTTGACTAGTGGAAAAACCTGTATGGTTTAAATCATTTTGAACCTTCAATGATGCATTTTACCTACCATGAAAAATACATCATAGAAAGCTCTCATGCATTTGAGAGATTTTTGTCTTCTGCTGCTGTTATGTAGATGTTCTGTAAATGTCTATTAAGGATAGTGTGCCTATTTTTTATTTGATTTCCCTGCTTCTGTGCTGACATATTGTGTGGCTACATCTACAGCTGAACGTAGAACACCATTGTTTCTGGCATTATTTCTGCACATTTCCTATTTCTTCCATTTGCTCTGGAAGTTTATGCTTTCTGTATTTGGGTGATTTAATACATGATGGTTACTTCTCATCGAATGACCATTTTATAATAATAACTTTATAATAATGTCTTTTTATTGTTGTGTACAGTATCTACTTGTTTCACAAATATATATTGGCTTCGGTCCTTGGTTTCTACTTCATGAAATATATTTTCGTCCTTTTACATTCAGTCTGTGTATTCACCTGAAGTTCATGTCGCTTTTTTAGGTGTCACCACATCCTGTGTTCTGTATTCTTATTTTTAATTTAGCATTCTATCTTTTAATAGGAAATTATTAAGAATCACTGTAAGGAAAAGAGCTCTGCTATTTTGTTTAACCTTTGTTGTATGTCTGACATCTTTATCATCTGTGTCTTTTCCCCATGCTTTATTTATTGGTTTTTTAATTGATATTTTTGTGGAGGAACATTTTAATTACATTTTAATCTATTTTTGATTCATCCTATAATATTTTCTTTGTAAAGTTATTACAATGAATCTCAAGCTTGTAATTTCTTTACTTTAGTCACTTCCAAAATTTTGTACCTATATATCTATGCTCATTTCATTTTACAGTATTGATTATATTAATAACTTATTCTTTTATACAGATTAACTCAGATTTATAATTAGAGTTTAGGTTCCATTTGCTTAAAATGTCTCTCCAAGTTAAAGAAAGCTTATGGCCAATCAGGAATAGTAGGACATTCCTAAATTCTCTGTACAAAGAAACTGAGTCACAAAAGACGTGTGTTCAAGGCCAGCCTGTGCTATATGTCAATGAATCAGTCCTCCTGAACTATAGACTGACACCGTATTAAAGAATAAATACATTAAATACATGCATTTCCAGGTGTTATCACTGGAGTCTCTATGTTTACATTATAAATGAGTTTTCCATGTATTACATTTCTCTATTACATTTTGGGGTCTTTATCTTCAACACTCTCACATGACAGATCTAGTTGTGGCTGTTTTTTCTCAGGTGATCCATATATCAATTACTCTACTATAAATATCTGGGGAATTAAGATGTTCTTTCGATTAAACCATGTGTGCTTATTAATTTACTTATGATCT
Organism: Montemys delectorum; assembly: GCA_019843815.1. Classification (NCBI taxonomy): domain Eukaryota; kingdom Metazoa; phylum Chordata; class Mammalia; order Rodentia; family Muridae; genus Montemys; species Montemys delectorum. The sequence goes on along the minus strand of JADRCD010211441.1, from coordinate 6,507 downwards.
TTTATCTCTATCTTTATATTTGAAAAAAATCATATCTGTTTTCTCAGTAATCATAATCCAATGTCATACAGGTGAAACTTTTTTTTTAATCATCCTGTCTGAAGTTCCATGAAGCACTCTTTCCCACATGTGTCTTTCGGGAAGCTTCTGCCTGGGAATCCTAGTTTTGAAGTCTTTGTTTCTACTCAAGAGTTCTGCTTAGTGCTTGTCTTTGGTACTACATAGTCTTTGGTGTTACAACAACTTTACCTTCCTTTTCTATACCTACAATACTTGTCTGTGTCTCTCAGAAATTAGATTCAGATAAAATAAAGTCAGACCTCCAGGGAGACCTGGAAAAAGCCACAAGATTTGACACGTGTTTCACTGTTCTCTCTCCAGGGAAATGTTAGATGTTTATCCCTTTGGGACTGGGCTATGCAGCAGAAGGCCCTATAGTAAGTAAACCCCAAACATTTTCTTTCTAGTTTTGATACAGTTCTTAGATTTTCTGAATTAGGGGAACATTTCAGCTGGATTCTATATGTCCCACAAAGGAACTGGTCCTTTTAACATTTTTTTGGGGGGGTGGAGTTTCGAAACAGCATTTCTCTGTATAGCCCTGGCTGTCCTGGCACTCACTCCATAGATCAGGCTGGACTAGAACTCAGAAATCTGCCTGCCTCTGCCTCCCAAGTGCTGGGATTAAAGGCATGCGCCACCACTACCCGTCCCTTTTAACACTCTTACATCATTTGATTTCTCATTACTAAATATGGGTCTTCCTATTCTGAATTCTTACTAATGCTATATTCTTTAAGAATATTTTGTAATCCAGAGGATAAAAAGGTACTTTTATACATATGCATATGTATATAAATCCAAATATGTTTTGAACCGCTATCCACCTAAAAACAGTAAAGAATTTCTGTATCCTTGACAATAGGTTATGCACAGCAATAGAAGATGAAAGAATATGGCTAACAATTTTGCTAGAAACACTATCATTTGGAATAAGAGAAGTGTAGCAATTTAAACCTTTGATATTAGACTGCACTCATTACTTATAAGACATACTTGCTTTTTATTAAAATTGTATTGATTTTGCAATGCCAAAGGAATCCATTTGATCTGGGCAAATGATAGTTTTTAGTAGCAGCAGAGGATAAAAAAAAAATCTTCAGAACTGATGTAACTACTTCTATAATTTGAGTACATCTCATTGATGCTTTTATGGATTTTATTAGAGAAAAATTGCCATGATACTTGCACACAATGTAATACATATTTATAATAAATTCAGGCTCTAGAATTAGAAAATTTAGAGTTGAAATGCCAACTGAGTGATCTTGTACAAGTTAATTTCTGAAAAGCTTCACTTAGTCATAGCTAACATTCTGCCAAAATAGCATCTATTTAACAGTGTTATTCGGAGAATAAGTACTAGCAACAGTAATAGACGAGTAAATAGGAATGGAGGTAGTAGCAGCTAAGATACTGACAGCTTTCATGTGTTTAGCAGAGCTGTAAGAGATTTACATTTATTAATTCACAGCACATTTTTTGGAACACAATATTAGCACTCAATAAATGTTAACTCATTGCCATTATTACTGCCACTATTCATGAAAAGCACCAAATTGAGTTTGATTACAAAATTACTTGACAGGTCACTAGAAAATGTCTGTATTGAAAGAACCAATAGAGAATTCTAATTTTAGAGGAAAAGTAATGCCATTTATATCAGAGATTCCGTGATTGGACATCAGAATTACCTTCAAGAAAAATGTGATACGGGAAAGGAAGAAAATTTTAGCATCCACATTTTTTTCTGCTTCAAGATTTTGTAGATGTGTCCATTATCACACCAACAGTCTATTTAACATTATGATGTTTATCTGACCAATCGATTTTTTTCTCAAAGTTACTGTATTTTGGTAATTTAATATGTAAAAATTGTGGTTACATCATTTATATTCCTGCTTCTCTGCTTATCAACATTTCTCCCCCACCACTCCTTCTCAATTTCATGATCTCTTAGATAATTTTATTATTGTACACACACACACACACACACACACACACACACACTGACAGAGAGAGAGAGAGAGAGAGAGAGAGAGAGAGAGAGAGAGAGAGAGA
>JADRCD010211439.1:24474-60267 GCA_019843815.1 Montemys delectorum | reverse complement strand
AAAAAAAAAACAAAACAAAATAAAATAAAAAAAAGATTTCAAAGCATTTTTCAAAAATTAATTTTGTAGTTGGATTTTTCTTATACATAAGATGATACCGTCACCTCAGTTGTCAAGAAGTCACTAATCTGGAGATGTTTTTTGATAAGCAGCCATTAGTACATGTCATCAACTTACAGTTCTTGAATTGACTGTCTTCAGTGAGAAAGACAAAGCCACTATGAATATTGTTATGCTAGAGCCCAGCCCCACATTGTACTGACACCCCTTCCCATTCCCATATGCGGTGTCTTCTCCATCAAGCAAAGAGTGTGGGGCTCAAGGTCAAGAGCTATGAAAACTCATGCCTGCTCTACTAACTAAGACATCCAGGCCAGAGGTGTCCCCATAGCATCTGAGAAAAACCACCCCAGAAAAGATTAAACCAGACTGAAAATATCAGTAGCCTTGATAAAATGAACTAAAAGAGCTTAGGCTATCCCAAGGGCAATCTGCCATGATCACATGACATACTGATTTAAGTTTCTGGGCCTCTGGGATTCCTACGTGGACCTTTACTGGGGATGAGTGATACTTGCTGTTCAAGGAGTCTTTTTCTCTATTCTAACCTTCGCAGTTACATGACCATTCGAGTTTGTCCTGGGAGTAAGCATCCCCAATTAACACGGTCAAACTCCATCACCCAACAGTCTGCCTCTGAAAAGAGCTTCACAAGGATAAAGATATCAGTCTTTAATGTGGTTAGGTTCGAAGTTCAGGGCTGTGGAGCTATGTGATTAACCTCACACTTGAGTCTTAGGAGTCTCCGACCTTGTCCCTAGTGGGGCTACTGTTGACTTCTCCAAGAAGAGAGGGAGAGGCACAGAGAAGGAGGAAAGAGACAAACACACCCATGTACTCTCTCACATAGCCATCCTCTCCTGCAATAATCTACTCAGGCAGATAGATTTCTGGAAGTGAGGACCTGTTTATCTAGACCAGCCCCCTATCCCCAGTTTTTGATTAGCACTTCCTACAGTTATCAAGGTAGAAAACAGGTATCAGGAAGGTATACATCCATAGTGGTCTGCAGCCTACCTCAGTTCCAGGGAGCTGGCTGCGCCTGCCACCTTCAGTCTTTGTACCGGAGTGAAAACTACCAGTCCCTGGCTAATGTATACAATAGGCACACAGGAGCTGCTTTCTGGGAGAGCACTGACCCCCAGGAGGCCAGGAAGAACAAGATAAAAGCCTACCATCTCTATCTTCATTCTGCATCACCCTTTACTCTGTGCCATGCACCTGATTAACCCTGCAAAGAAGCATGCTAAGTACTCAGGGAGTGCCTACCCAAAAACCCATGATACCTAACCTATGGAATCCCCTTTCAAGGAAGACAGTACAAAGATAAGAGCAACTGAAGCACTTTGCAATCACTGTCCTGTCCCAGACTCCCTCAAAGGTATCTGAATGTCTGCAGTTGCTAACCCAAACCTGTAGTGCCCTTGCACTCCAATAACAGAGGCTTGGAGACATGTTATCACAGGGCGAGATCAATCTTCAAGTGTGAGCTCCAAGCAGTTGGGAACTGACATGTCCACACAAGCAGTGTTTCTTGGAAGCATCCAGTAGAACCAAAACTGAGGCAATCACTACACATAGACCAGGACGGGTGGCTTCACGATGTGTACCCTTGCCTGCCACCTAGTGCCTCCCCTGTTTAAACATAATGCTCAGGTCTGTGCCCTGAAGATGGAGTTGGGGACATGCAGCCCCTTGCACATTCTTCCCCCTGATGTAGCAACACTTATTGAATCTTCTTCTTATCTCTTCACCATTAGGAGATAACTTATCTCTTTAAGAGGCCCACTGGGGCTAAGTGGAGTCTTTCGGGCCCACAGAGACAGGGCTCCTGCTCTGGACCACAGACCTTATCATCCAGCTGTCGGTATAGACTGGTGATCTCCTCATCATACTTCTCTTTCTCAGCAGAGATGCCGTCAACAACAGGCGTGATGTTATCTATGATGGGTGTGTTGTCACAGGGCTCCAGGTTCTTCTGGTCCTTGGCACTGATCTGTTCATCCTCAGGCACCGCTTCCCCTGAGAAAACACAGCAAGCGGGGTGCTGAGGACTAAAGAAATCAAGCATGCAACAAACCCTCCAGGAAGAATTCTAAGAATAGTCACTCCTAGTGACAAAGACACGGCAGACACAGTAAAGAGTCCTCGTGCAGAGCTAACGTCCATTCTTTCTCCTTGGGAAGCAAGGTGTAGCTAACTGACCACTGTTAGATCAAGAATGCATGGCAGAAATCAAATTGGCTGCACTGGTCACAGAGCTGATCCAACTGCTCCAACCCCAGCACTGCCTGGGAGCTCCTACATACACTTTTCCTTTTGTGGGGAAATATACTAGCACTTACTGGAATCGAATTCTCTCTAGTCACTGATTCAAAGGGAAATAGACCTCTGAGGCATCCTAATTACCAATTAATTATGTTACTGTGTCACTAGTAGAAACAGCCAAAGCAAGGAATACAGTGCCATTGTTTAACGAGAACGCTGTGGGACTCCACTCCTCCCAATCTCTGACTCTTGGGAGCCAGGGGAAGTCAGGGCAGCCTGGACTCGAGGACTGTAGCAGTCCTGCACGATCCACCACCACACTCTCCCCTAGGAAGCCCAAATTAATTGGCTCTGCTGGAGAGTTCAAATAGAATAATTTCTTGTGATGTCAGGTAGTCCCAGGAAAAGAAAAGGCAGCCAATCTGGAATCTACACATCACTTCTCAGCCTGCCCAGCAGGGTCTGCTGGCCCTTCAAAGGCAGCACTCCTAGATTTGACAATGCTAACAGGGGAAAAGGCATGGATTTCAAACTGGCCAAAGGCTGCCCCAACAGAAAAATCATCATGCAAAGACAGAATGTAGGAAACAGATTCTATGGAAACCACACGGCCTGACTCCATCTTTTAGGTTGAACATTTTTTATTTGCAAGCAAACCCACACCAAAGACAGTTCTCCACCTCAGTGGAGCCGGAAACTTCACTCCAGCCCGAGCATCAGGGCACATCAGGCTTCTCAGCTCGTAATATCTGTTCTGCAGAAATTCCCCAGAAAACTGCCCTGAGCCAAAAGTGGGGAAAGGACAGGAGAACTGAGAAATATACTGTTCTTTCATGAACAGTGTATTTCATGCCTCCGGGAACCCACCTGAACACAGCACACATTATCTCAGTATACACAAAACACTGGGACGCCCTGGCTTTAAGGCTTGTGTGCAGGCTTCTGGGTAAGTAAAGCTAACACCAATGACTTCATTTTTGTCTCAGTTTCATTTAAAGCAACAACGGGAAACAAGCCCTAGATAACCCATGCTTCACTGCAGGTAAAACAAAGGCTCCCTATGTTCCCCAGTCAGCTGGGGAACTACACACTATGTGGGAGCGTTTCTCTGAAATTATTGACCTGAAATAAAACCTGACCATGGTGGCCTTTGAGCTGAACCTGAATCAAATCAGCATACCACCCAGCTCCAATCGCTGGTTCAAAACATTCATCAACAACGTTAGCTTGGGGAATGAATTTCACTCAATTAAAAAAATCTATATTCTCTGCAGCCCGTTAAACCCATGAGCTCTCCAAGCAGCAAGATGGATGGCGAGATGGATGAATGGACAGATAAGCGGGTGAGTTGATGAAGACGCAGACATAATTTCTAACCACCCAGATAATTCAGAATGTGCCCTTAAAAAACTCAAGAAATGTACAGCATATATCAGAACATCTTTTTCCTTTCTAATTTTGTTCTTCGTAAGAATCTGACACTGACACTTTGGCATTGTGAAAGTCCTGTATATGGTTCTATTTTGGATTTTTCAGAAATAGTTTGTAAAATTTGGGAAACATAGCAATCCACTATTAATTTAACCTTCCTGCTTCAACATGTTGAAGGTGAACTTAACTGTACTGACCTGAACCAGAAATCCTCCAAGCATGATCATATTACCCACAGACACTCACTGCATAGAAAGAGATAAGATCCACAACATTTGGAAGAGATGTATTCCCTTCGAGCTTTGGTTCCAAATGGCTGGACAGGCAATGATATCTGTAGGCTAGATGTAGGCTTCCCCCACCTCCACCCCCTTTTTAAATTCATCTCGGCAGGCAGAGGGCAGGGATTAACTCCAGTGACCTACAAGTGACCTGCTCAAACCAAGTCACAGATCTGATTCCCCCTAAAGCTGTCTTCCTCTGGCAACAGCATTACCGAGGGGAAGGCGATGCCCCAGGTTATGGAGGTCCAGAAAGCTGACCTTGCAGCTATAGTCCCCTTAAAAATGATCAATAGACTCTCATAAACATCTCCAGGGCTGCCGTGGGTTCCTGAAGCCACACTGCACATTTTCACAGGTCTAATCAATCACAGGCACGTAGCCTGCTTAGCCTCTTCATTTGCTTTCTGTAAAAGAGAGAAAGCGATGCTCCTCTCATCATGGAGCTGCTCTGAAGGTGCAGGAAGATGACCGAAGTCCAGAGCACGGCCAGCATCACAGTCCACCTCGGCTCCCCTCGGAGTGGGCAACTGCACGTGCTTGGCAGCTCAGTTACTGGTACTGACTCTCAATTAATTTTTCTAGCATATTCAAAATACCTTGTGCCCAAGTGGTCTTTTAAAAAAGTAAAACACCAAACAGTTATGCAAGTCCATTTCAGGGTTATTTTTATCATGATGAAAACAGTGTTTGAAAGCCACAGCAGCCTTTCTGGTTTCTTGTGAGCACTTCTCTGAATCAAAGCATCAACACGTCTCCCACAAAGCTACATGTAAACAGCAAGCTCTCTCGCCAGTTCATATTCTAAAGGTCAGGCAGGCAGGATTTTTTTTTTTTTTTTTTTTTTTTGGCAACAACCATTCAGATGGAGCTGAAAAAGCAGCCACATGCAGAAGCAAAAGCTGCACAGCTCCTGCCCAGGGAGGACCCAAAGGCTTCCCAAACGCCACTGCCCTTCAAAGGACAGGGGAATGACTTCCACAAGCTACCCTGGTAACTACAGTGTCCAGTTCACAATGATGTCTAGGGACTGCAAATTCCGAACACCATGCAAGAGCTGACACCAGGCAATCTGTCTCCATGGCAATCTCACCGTGTTAATCGAGAATATTCCCTGCACTACAGCGTACTCCACAAGATGATTATGGAATAACTGATTGTAACAGAGAGGAGGGCTGCAAACCAACCCTGGAGGAATAATGCCCTCAATCAGCCAGGGAGGAAGAGAGACCAAGTGGAGATTAACAGTGATTTTTATTTTCTCTTTGGTTTATTAAAAGCAGGTTTCTTTTAGTCCAGCCCATGAGGCTTGTATCTGCTGCCTGTAGAAGAGCTTCTAACCTTGGAAACCGTCTGGTTTCCTACGCTGAAAGCCCCCTGTCCTTAAATAAGCATCCTGGCATTTACTATTGTCAGCTGTAATTACCTTCAAGGACTAAAAAGATCTGTGTTTGCACAGGAGCATTCTTTTGGAACATACCTATAAGGCTTGCAGAACCTTCTAATTATAAAACGAAAACCCTCAGAGAGCATAAATAACATTTCTGAAAAAAAAAGGAGGGAGGAGAGAATCTATCAATTTTAATGGATGAGAATGGCATACTACCAGAAGAAAAAAAAAAAAAAAAAGAAGAACAAAAACCCTTATTAGGTCTATTAGTTAAAAATTCTAAAATGGATTTAATGGATTTATTTGGATCTTTTTTTTTCTTTAGGAATACTATTAGAATGCCAGGAAATCATTAAAATTTCACACATGAAATAGCAACAAGCTAGTAATTCTTTCCTAAGTTGAGTCCCTGAAGCCTCTGGAGAACACAGAGAGGTAATTGCATTTGCCGAGCCACTCAGGGCAGGGATTTGCAGGTCACTCACAGCTCCCACCAGAAACCACTGTAGATCTGGCAAACGAGGTGTTTTGTTTTAATACCAATTAAACAGGCCTAGTGGCAAACCTAATGCTAAGCAATTTCTGTATCGTAGACACTAAAAGGAGATCTTTAAGTTGCCAGATGGGCAGGAACAGCTGGCAACAAGATGTCATTACATAAATGTGAAGTTTAAAAAAAAAAATCATTCCTTTATGAGACTGCTTTGCATACAAATAGCATCCTTCACCGTCGTTCCTGAAAATACTGGAAGCAGCCTCTACACCCCTAATCCTGTCTAAAGCAATTTTCTAATACACAGGCTAACCAGATCCTGTGGCCTTCTTTACACTCATGACCTTTTGAATAGGCCACGTGGTCTGCTGAGCAGTCAGTGTTTCTAGTAGTTTAGCTGCACTCTCAAAGGAAGGAAGAACGAATAGCAAATTAGACATCTTGATGGAAATGCTAATTCCTGAGCTCACACCTAGGAAGCCTAAGAGTGGACTAGCACCTCCCATACACTGAATGCTGAGAAGGTAAGTCTCAATATACAGTGGTCCCCTCCTGAAATTCCAGCACTGGGCAAGTGGAGTCAGGAGGATCAAAGGTCAAAGCCAGCCTGGGCAACACAGCAAAATCCTGTCTCAAGAAACCCAAACAAAGGAAAGCATTTACTAGCATGATTTCCCCAGACAACTGTAATAGAAACCCACTAAACTCATTGTATACCTAGTTGTTCAACAGGAGAGACTCTGCAGACACACCAGACCACCTTTTCCCTGCCACCCCAACACCTTGCCTTTTGCGTCTTTTTTTTTTTCCTGACATGAACCCTGTAAAAATTTTGATTTGGGCCAACAATATGCTTAGCAGGTAGAGATGCCTACTGCCATGCCTCATCACCTGAGTTCAGTCTCTGGAGCAGAAGAAAAGATTAACTCCTGAAAAGTTGTTCTCTGACATTCGCAAGTAAAGTAAGTAAAGTGCAGCATACATACACACACACACACACACACACACACACACACACACACACACAAATGATCATGTGTCACTGTAAAATGTACATTTGTAAAAATTTAACTTTGGCAGTAATAATTAGTGCACAAAGCAGCCACAGATTTGCTTGAGAGCCGGGAGGGGATGTGGGAGGGCTCAAAGAGAGGAAGGGAAGGACGAAATGACGTGAGAGAATTGTAATTGCAAAACTAAAAAATGTTTTAAACTTGGTTTTCTTTTTTTGGTTTGATTTTTCCCTTTTTCTTCCTTAGAAATTAAATTTTTATTCATATATCCATGCCCCCCCCCCAAATAAAGTTGAAACTAGAAAAAGAATAGTCTGTTTCCTTTTTCATGACTCTTTTTGAGGCAGGGTCTCTCTGTATGGCCCAGACTAGCTTTAAGTTAGAGTCTTCCTGTCTCTGCCTCTAGGATGCTGGAAGGACAGAGGTGAGCTAGGATGCTGGGAGGACAGAGGTGAGCTAGGATGCTGGGAGGACAGGGGTGAGCTAGGATGCTAGGAGGACAGGGGTGAGCTAGGATGCTGGGAGGACAGAGGTGAGCTAGGATGCTGGGAGGACAGGGGTGAGCTGGGAGGACAGGGGTGAGCTGGGAGGACAGGGGTGAGCTGGGAGTACAGGGGTGAGCTAGGATGCTGGGAGGGCAGGGGTGAGCTGGGAGGACAGAGGTGAGCTGGGAGGACAGGGGTGAGCTAGGATGCTGGGAGGACAGGGGTGAGCTGGGAGGACAGGGGTGAGCTGGGATGCTGGGAGGACAGGGGTGAGCTGGGATGCTGGGAGGACAGGGGTGAGATAGGATGCTGGGACTTGATTTATTTTAAAACTTACACTTAGGTGTTTATTCAGTGTGTGTCCATATACATACATGTGTTTCATGGCCTACATGTGAGGCGGAGCAGAATCCACCAAAGTCAGTTCTCTCCTTTCATCCATGGGACTAAACTCAGGCTTTACCTGTCAGACAATCAAAGTGCCCTGTCTTTCACATACTAGGCCACAGAAAACATGCTATCCCCACTTCTATCCTGGTCCTCCAACTCACCAAAATGTTGTTGAAAACAAACACCTCTTCAGCCTTGTGTTCACTCTTTGGATGCTGTGTCCCCTTTTATCTTCCTCCCAGGCCTTGTTCTGTTTAGGCTGGGCAGGGTCGGTCGCTGCTGCAGCTGCCACTGCTTGCAACCAGAGGACAATAATTGCTTCACTGCAGGATGAAGCCATGGCCGTGAGGTGACTCTCCCCATTCCCTAATAAAAAAGGAGTGCTCGGGTGGTGGTGGCCCATGCCTTTAATTGCAGCACTCTGCAGGCAGAGGTAGGCAGAGGCAGATCTGAGTCCCAGGCCAGCCTGGTCTACCCTGAGAAAACTTGACTTGAAGAACCAAAACCAAAACCAAAACAAACAAGAAAAGATGGGGCCTCTCCTTACGTTGCTGTGCATGTGTTGAGAGCTAGCATGCCTCAGAAGCAATGCCAAAAAGAATTAGGCTTACAGAATATAAGCTCCAAGTCACAGATCCTCATTTGGGAACCAAGGTCCAACTGTATGCAGGGGAGAACTGCCCTCAAGGGGCTGCCAGCTTAGTCTCTCCGAGCTACTATGACAAATACCACAGGACGGGGCCTTCTGGGCAACAGAAACATTTCTCCTGACTTGGAAGTTAGACGGTAGAGATTGGTGTGGCAACGCAGACATCCTGTTCTTGGATGGGGTGGGGCAGTTCTCCTGGGTTTGCCAATGACATCTTTTTATCTTCACCAAATAAGCAGCAGCACAGTCTCATGGAATGACAAAGCCAATAATCCTCAAGAAATCGCCACCTCTGTGCTGGCTAGTTTTATGTCACCTTGACACAGGCTAGTGCCAATTCCATTAAAAAAAAAAAAAATGCCTCCATAAAAACGGGCTTCAAGCAAGTCTATAGAACATTGTGATGGTTTGTATATGCTTGGCCCAGAGAGTGGCACTATTAGAAGGTGTGGCCTTGTTGGAGTAGGTGTGTCGCTGTGGGTATAGGTGGGCTTAAGACCCTCACCCTTACCCTAGCTACCTGGAAGTCAGTCTTCCATTAGGAGCCTTCAGATAAAGATGTAGAACTCTCAGCTCTTCCTGCACCATGCCTGCCTAGAAGCTGTCATGTTCCCACCTTGATGATAATGGAATGAACCTCTGAACCTGTAAACTAGCCCCAATTAAACGTTGTTCTTTATTTTTTTTTATTTTTTATTTTATTTTTGGTTTTTCAAGACAGGGGTTTCTCTGTCTAAGCCCTGGCTGTCCTGGAACTCACTGTGTAGACCAGGCTGGCCTCAAACTCAGAAATCCGCCTGCCTGTGCCACCACTGCCCAGTGCTTAAATTTTTCTTTATAAGAGTAGCCTTGGTCATGGTGTCTGTTCATAGCAGTAAAACCCTAACTAAGATAGACATTTTCTTAATTATTAATTAATGTAGGTGGGAGGGCCCAGCCCATTGTAAGTAGGGCCACTTCTGGGCTGGTGGTCCAGGTTGCATGAGTGACCTGAACAAGCCATGGGGAGCAAGCCAGTAAGCAGCACCCCTCCATGGCCTCTGCATCAGGGCCTGCCTCCAGGCTCCTGCCTGTGAGTTCCTGTCCTGACTTCTTCTAATGATGAACTACAATGTGAAAGTGTGAGCCAAATAAACCCTTTCCTCCCTACAGTGCTTTTGGTTATGGTGTCTCATCACAGCAGTAGAAATTCTAACTAGGACAACTCCCAAGGAAACCAACACCTAGCATCTCAGGATCTGCAATTTCAGCATGTGTCTTGGAGGGAACATAAACTTACAATATATAGTATCACTCAAGCTTCTAAAGTTGAAACTTGGCCCAGGTGGAGGTAGGAGGGGTTAGACCTTAGATCAGCCTCTAGATACATGATAGAGCATGCCTCTTTCTTTGTAATGTCTTGTATCAACTGTCACCATAACTGGGTTAGACATGTTTCCTTATTTACCCATTTATCTGCCTGTACCTGATTTGTAATTGATTTCCTCCTACCTTGCTTTGCCACCATACCCTCTGTGATGGCAACCGTAGAAGACCAAGCATTCACAGGGACATATATGTGCACATACTCTTTTTCCTTGCTCTCTCACAGCTGGAGTGGAACAGTGAAGCCTTTAAAGTATGCGTACATCACGCAAGGAAAGATGTAGCTTTCCTATGGAAAGCACCCACTGTCAGGGCTCCTAGATTGTGTTCAGATCCTGGTGTGGAAATATCAATATCAGGGAATACCGAAATAAATTAAGTAGCTGCCTCCTAGAAATTTAGATCCAATAATGTATTCCATATTCCAAAAGGAATCTGGAATTCTGGGATGAGTTGGGAGAGCTGACACTGTGTCCGTCCATCCCAGCTTTCTTCTTCACGTGGCTACCATGCCTTAGGACTTAGGTATAAGGAGCCGGGCGTGGTTCAGGATAACACCACTCCAGCCTCCTCACTCTCCCTCACTGCTCTCTGATCACCCATAGTCTCTCCTCGCCAGCCCATGTTTGCTGCACTTACAAACCGTTGCCTCTGGAAACGTCGCCTTTTAGAACACAAATAATGGCTGGGAAGGCAAGGTTCTCTGCAGAACACCCCCATCCCAGCTGCTCGGAGGTTACAAGGCCATAGGCTGGGGAGTCTGTCAACCTCTACTTCCTCTCTTCCCTCTCCACTCTGTTACCTATAGGAGCCTTTCCTCTACCTATGCCTTCAACCACAAAAGAAGATCAGTAACATTCAAGTTTCCCTCTTCCGATTACAAAGACCCTCAGAACTACCTTCTCATATGGCACTCCTGTGGATGTTTCTTGGGCACCCCAGACTTCCTCCCTACTACACTACTCCACAGTCTGGTTCTTTTCCTGTACTTCTAGTCTAAGGGAACAGTGCTATCTTCCAGCCAAGGGAGCCATGAGAAAAACCTCAGAATCACCTTGACACTGTCCTCCCTGAGTGGCTAGTCCTCACCAAACCCTGCAAATTTCTGTTTCAATACCAATCCAATTCGAAATTTAACTGCTATCCCCTTGCCTCTGCCACACCTTCTTCTGCCTACCCCAGTCCTTTCTCCAGCACAAGAGACCTTCAAAACGTAACTCTTCTTAAGTGTTCTATAGCTGTGTGGTTTCTCATTGCTTGAAGAACAACTCCTGCCAAGCTCATCCAAGACCACTGCTTCCCCAGCCCAGCCCCCACACTGGCCTTCTACTCCCACCCTCAGTACCATGGTCAATTCATTTCCCCCCCACACACACACAGGAAGCTGGAGCTCACATTAAGTCTCCTGTTTCACCCAGCTAACTAATCTCTCTGGTCAATTCACTATAATGTGTATTCAAGGAATCGCTCGCTAGTTTCTAACCGCCTGCTATAAAATCTCTGGACACACACTTTCCTTTCCTGGTGTGCAGCATAAACTATTGCCATACATGTATTGACAGTGACTGAAGTTTCCTTTCAAAGTACAGGTCTCACCCAACTGCTTCCATAGATAGATTCTCCCACGACATAGATTCCATGTTAAGCACACAATTGTGTAATACGCATTTATTGTAGGTCTATGATATACCAGAAACTATGCCTTCTGTAGCTTAAGGATTCATGTAGTACTTCACCAAAAGACTTATAAATCATACTTTTTAACAGCAAGTTAAAATGATGGCATATACAGAAGCCAGTGGGATGCAGGACCCCAAACAGATGCTAGGCATGCAGGAAGTCAGGCAAACGAGGCAGAGCAGACTCAACAAGGTGGCCCTGGATGTGTATTGGAAAACTGGACTGCTAGAGTCAGGCAAGAGATGAGAAATGATTAAAACAAGATTATTGTCCTACTCACAGTGCTTCTAAGGCCAGTGAGCCAACCCTACACCAAAGGGCTTTCCTGAGTGACCCAGGCATCCCACAGAGGACTGACCCAAAAGGATTCCAGAACCACCATAAAGCTTCCCATAGCTGCCTCCCATCCTGCTCTCCACACATGCAACTCTGCTGCTCCTGCCAAACCACACGGATCATCACTCAGCACAGGTGCTGAGTTATTCAATTATTCTAGCAGCTTTTGAAACACATGTGTAGCTAGAAACACTTCTGAAGAGAAGAAAATCCTGTTATTTAGGCTACTAGGTCAGATTTTGATCCTCTCTTGAATTCTTGTTTGCCACATAATTGCTTCTCAAGTAAATAAGTAGCTTGTTGATACCCAATCCTTACTAGCAAGAAGCAGCAACGAATACCATCACTAGGAATCGGCTTCCAGCTCACTGCACAGTTGCAAACAGACCCTGCTACCTCCAGATCAGATCAGCAATCCCCAGGCTCCCTCCCCTCTGGGCACCACAGGCTGCAGTACCTGCTGAAATACACACACCACAGGGAAGCAAAGGATCTGAGGAACGAATGACTTCTAGCTATTCCCATCCTCTGACACACAGCTCCAACCTGCCTTGCTTCCAGATTAAAACAGACTGCTACCGTCTGAGCTCCGTCTCAATGCTAAAGTCACCAAAATAATGTGTCTGCCCGGAATCTGGAAGCCACCCCTCACACCTCCCCCACAACCCACCCGCCTGCTCGCTGCACGCCAGCCCTAGGAGATATTTTCTCCTATAGACCAAACCAAAGAGACTGAAGAAGGGGGAGAAAAACTAGTCATGAAGCAGGCCTGTCAGAATCCTTCTTAGCCAAGGGTTTCTTCAGCCCACTATGTCTCACTCTGAGGTACCTGATGACGAGGCAAGTCAGAAAAGGCAAGTTCTGGCCAGAGGTGATGTTTACCCACAAGAAAATGGCAAGAATGAAGCAAATCCTAGTTTTTATTTAGCCAAAGCAATCTGTATTTATCAAAAAAAAAAAAAAAAAATCTCAGAAGCTTTCCTGTAATTATGAAGCTAGGATCCTAAAGTGAAGGACAGGAACATACAGAAGCAGATTCTAGCCAGGCTGGGAACTGCTCTCTCAGGAAAGCACTTGATGCTCAATACAAGAACCTGAGTTCTATCCCAAGAGTATACATAAAAAGGTCAGGCATAGCCGGGCGGTGGTGGCACACGCCTTTAATCCCAGCACTTGGGAGGCAGAGACAGGTGGATTTCTGAGTTCGAGGACAGCCTGGTCTACAGAGTGAGTTCCAGGACAGCCAGGGCTACACTGAGAAACCCTGTCTTGAAAAACCAAAAAAAAAAAAAAAAAAAGGTCAGGCATGATGGCATGCGCTTGTAATCCCAGAGCTGGGGAGATGGAGACAGACCGATCCATGGGGGCAGACTGATCACTAGCTAGTCTAATCTAATGGTTAAGCTCCAGGCCAATGAGAAACCCTGTTGCAAAGGAGATGGATAGCTATTCTCTAGCCTCCACACATGTTTCTACACACACCTCCAGATACACACACACCCCTGCATGCACATGTACACACAAATATGAACCTCTCCCCATACATGTGCACCCCTCAATCCACACATGCACATATACACATTTAAAGAGATCAACTGAGTGACTGATCCAAGTCACTTGGCTCACACCACTGTGCACAGGTCACAGGACGGAATAAGCTGGGACACGGTGCCCAGGAATAATTAAACATTAGTAAAACAAAATAATAAAACACTCGTCATCACAGGAACTAGAAATGCCTGACTTCCACACTCACTACCTTTTCCAAGAGTCTCCCAAAATGCCAACCATCACAGGAAGGAAGAAGCATATGCCCTGCCTCCTCCCCACTCCGCTCGCTCTCACCGTTCCTCCACCTGTTCAGCTCCATCTCCAGATGCTGGATGACGCTCTTCAAGGCCTTATTCTTCTCTTTCTCTTTTTCGTATTTCTTCTTCCACTCTTCTGCTGTTAGTTCCAAGTTCACAGAGACTGTATTCTTGATGGTCTTCGCTCTGGGATTAAAACACACAGAATAGATTCTGAGAATAGCCATTAGCCCTTACTGATTTTATATAACCAAGCCTCAGATTCCCTTCACATCCACAAAGGACTGGGATAGCAAAGACTTCCTATGGCATCTACCTACACCCCTCAAGCCTGAGTCACTGGCAATGCTACTATGGCTTTTTAACAAGGACTTATATTTAGTATATGTATGTATTTCTGTGTATGCATGCTTATGTGACTGTATGTACAGGTGAGTTGTAAGTAGGGTGTGTGTGTGTACACACATGCCTTTACATGCCTGTACCCTTGGGAACCGGAAGAGGGCACTGGATTCCTAGGGGCTGGAGCTATGGGTGTTTATGAACCGTCTGACTGGATGCTGAGGTCTAAACTCCGGTCCTCATAAGAGAACAAGCACACGTAACCGCTGAGCCATCGCTCCAACCTCACAGTTATTTCTTGAGACTCCAGAGCCATCCTTTCCTCTTCTCCTTCTCATTCCATCAGCCTCTCAGTCCAATGGATTTTCATTCAAATTGTGTCTCAGGGTCCCTTCTTGTCTCATTTCCTGTGTCCTCTCAGTCTGTTTCCAGGTGTGGGTTATAGGCTTACTCCCGTGTTCAGCATGTTCCTTTATGCATCCCACAGACCTCTGCCAGCTTAGTCTTCTAAATAGAATTCCCACACTAGGAACATACCAAGAAAGATGGACAAAGTCTCCCACCTCTTTGAGCTTGGGCTTTCTTACGTCAATTACACAAATTGAACCATCAGATATTTCTCTTGTTTGCCTTTGGTGCCTAGAACCAAAGTTTTAGGCACATGCCGTCACATGGCTATAAGGTAGATGGGCCACATAAGTGAGGGAGGCTGGCTGGGGGACACCATGGCTTCCTACCGCAGCATCAGCATATTAGAATAAAAGGCTGGCTATTCTGAAGTCATCTCATTGTTTAAAAATAGCCAGAAGTTGGGATTTTTAATATTTGTACATCCAAAGTCAGAATGTCTTAAAAAGCATAATGCATGACAAACATGTCTCATGGGCGCCATCTTTTTTTTTTTTTTCATGATCTCCAAGGGTATGTGGCTTAGGGGTGTGATGTCATATGCATGACAGATAGACAGTCAATGAAAGGAGAAGCTGGGAAGAAAAAAAAAATCAGCATTTTCATTAGGTGAGATTAAACAAAAAGCTCCTCTCACCTAGGCCTGCACAAGAACGGACAGGTTCAGCCATGCCCAGGAAAAAGTAAATTCCTTGTCCATGTGCTCCCTACTTGTTAAGCAGGCAGAGCTCATGTGAAAATACATGGTGTTCTGTCTTACTAGCCATTGACATTCTCATTTTAATCTCCAAACAATCCTAGGACTGTCATGTTTGCTGGTACAACTGATGTGCGATCCAGGTTAATTACTGTTATAATCAAATGACATTCGGGACATGATTTCTATTTTGGTGCAAGCAATTCAACCGTCCTCCCCAAGTGCTACAGATGCCATTGCAAAATTAATTCCTAAAGCAGACAACTAAATAACCCAATTGTTGACAGAGGAGTTAAACCACATCAGTGCTGGACTCACTAAAGAATTAGGATAATTCTCATTTGCTCTACCTTGAGGCTGCTCTCCCCAGAACTGCCTCAATTCTAATTCTTCAATAGCAGTAATTTTATTACTACCTTAAGACTTGGTGCAATCTGCCTTTCTCACCCCACCTTCTAACATCCTCAGGCGGTGCTATGGCTGTGTCTGGGTTGCAAGCACAGGCACAGCTGTGTCCACTGTTATCATCCTAAGTCAGGAAGTGGGAAAAAAAAAAAAAAAAAAAACCTCATAGCTTACATGCTTGCTGTCACTGAAGGATACACTTTAAGGCTACTGATTTTTATTTAAGTCATAAATAGTGCCCTGAAGACTGCAAATGGTACCAGACAGAAAAAGGTGGAGCCCCTGTACTGTCTCCAGGTAGCATTACTCAGAGGTACATTCCTCAAGTAGACCTATCAAGTCTATTGCAGGATAACTTTCTGAGATGCCCAGAAAATTCTTTTTCTTCTATTTCTGTAGAAACCTGGGACCTGGCAGTGAAGCAATGACCCAACTTAAGCAATTTGCCAAGTCTAACAAAAGTGTGGAAAGGTGCTGAGAAAGGGGACGGTATGACATGGCGAAGCCTTGAAAAGAGAGCTAGAAGACAAACCTGCTGTGGGAACCATAATGGCCTATGGTCTAGAGCAATCCAGCCCAAAAGAGCCTGCAGGGAAATACATGCCTTGCACTCATTCCCTCTGTCCTTTTCCATCACCTACTACCCACTTCCTTACTGGCCTGACCTGACTACAGGCCAGAGGGAAGGGAGCCAGTGGAGTGATGCAAACAGAGCCCAGGGCTAGGCAAAGCCAACAGAATCAGAGGAAATGGAATATAATACAACCCACTCTGGCCTGGAGCTCAAGCAATGGTAGAAAAACACTCTCGCACTGGATCCTTAGAATTTTCTCCGCTCCAAATAGGACTTGAGCAAACTTTTGCATCCCCTAAGGCCAGGGGATAGAGACATCAGCTAAGAAAAAGAGAGATGACTCTACCAAAATGGCTCCATAAATTTAAAATATCTCCCATATCTTAGGGAGAAAGAGAGAGCTTATGTGTGTGTGCACGTGTGCACACATATGAACATCAGTACTTAGAAAGCCATAGTCCTTAAAATGATTACATAGTCTGAACTTAGGCTATAAACAGAAAAGACAATCCAGACAGAAACTCACACCACTGCCATGTGATCTATGGGAAGATCTTGCACTATAGAGCAGGGACATAGTCATTTCACCCAGTTTTACAGTTAAAAAACAAAACAAAACCCCACATAAGAATTCTATTCCAGATGCATCATAGGAAAAATTGGTAAAATGTCTAAAGCAAAATACAGAAAATATCCTCAAGACCTTGTGTTAGGTAAAGATTTCTTGAATGCAACATAAAAGAAAAAAATCGACTATAAAATTTAAAACTTCCCTCACTAAAAGTAGGATTCAAAAGGCATGCTGTAAAACAGGGGAAGCTACTACAATACCTACAGACAGCAGTTAGCCTGAGTAACTCCCTCAAATCAAGAAGGACAAAGCAGGAAAAGACTTGCATGGGCAGTTCCGGAAAGAAGTGCCAATATGCACTGCAAGAACAATACCAGATCCTTAGCTCTGCAGGGAGGGAAAGGAAACGACAAGATGCCTCCCTGCCGACACACAAGGGCTAGCCAGTGAGAAAGGGCAGTGACTTTACCTCTGACGTTCTGCTGTGAGTACGGATCGTTACTATAATTTTAGAAAAGTGGTTTGTAGCGTCTGCTAAAACTATATCACACCCTGTGACCCATATCTACTCTTACCAACAAGTATGTTCACAGATACTGCAATGTTATTGACAATAGATCCTAAATGAAAGCAATCAAACACCTACCAACAGGTGTTCACAATGAATACATTCAATAGAATACTATATAACTATAGACACTAAACTGCTACACCCAACAGTGTGAATCAGTTTCCCAGATACAGTGATGCACAAAAGCAGCTGAATAAAAAACATACTATGTGATCTTATGCATGCAAGGTTCAAAGGCCTTACATGCTAATCCCAATCTACGTGGAATGAAGTCAGGATGGTGGTTACTCTTGAGCATGGAGCACTGGCTAAGCAGGTGCAAGAGGCAGGCTTCTAAGGCAAGGGGAGATGGTTATGTGTTTGTGTGCATTTGTAAATGTTTATGACTGTATACATTATGCTATGCTTCTTACAGGTATGTTGTATTAAGAAAAATCCATTATAGAAATAAACTTATATAGAAAGGCAATATCTCTCCACCTATATTTAATATATTTACATATGTTGTATATATGTAAAATATCAAACTCTAACAAATCCGGAGATGACCAGGACAGAATGAGCAGTCCCTACCTTTTGCTATGCTTACTGCTTTTCCTCCTGTGGACATCTAGCCATGTAGCATCAGTCTAGGTTACATAGTGGGATCACAGAGTGTGTTTACATAACTAAGTAAGTTAGTGGGT
The DNA here is from genome assembly GCA_019843815.1 of Montemys delectorum. Lineage (NCBI taxonomy): Eukaryota > Metazoa > Chordata > Mammalia > Rodentia > Muridae > Montemys > Montemys delectorum. The sequence goes on along the minus strand of JADRCD010211439.1, from coordinate 42,364 downwards.
TAATAATAAGGTCTATTTTCAGTCGGGTGTGATAGCATACATCTTTAATACCAGCACTCAGAGGCACAGGCAGGCAGGTCTCTCTGAGTTTGAGGCCAGTCTAATCTCCTAAGTGAGTTCCAGGACAGTCAACTCTACATAGAGAAAGCCTATCTCAAACAAACAAAAGAAACATTTATTTATTTTATGGGTATGAATGTTTGCCCTCCATATATAGAAACATAAATACATATATAAATGTATGTGTACACGCATATATACATGCATACATACATACATACATACATACGTGTATGTGTGTGTACAACATGCATGCCTGGTGCCCAAGGAGACCAGAAGAGAGCTTTGGATTCCCTGGAATTGGAGAGACAAGATGGCTGAGTCACCATACAGGTGCTAGGAACCAAACTTGGGTCCTCTGCAGGAACAGGAAGTGCTTTTAACCTGAGTCATGTCTCCAGCCAGCCCTAGGCTCTGACTTGGTTTTCACCTTGTTTTGTTTTGTTTTTGATTTTTACTTATTGGCTTCAGATTTTTTTTCATACAGTGTATTTTGATCATTCTTCCCCCTCCCCCAACTCCTCCTAGATCCTTCCTACCTTCCCACCCACTCAACTTCATGTTCTTTGTCACTCAAGGCCAGGAGAGCTCAACTCTGCACAAAGAACTAAAGGCACTGAGGCCTGCTGAGAAGAGAAAGAAGAATCCTCCCCAGGGAAGAGCACACCATTTGGTTATCCAGTCTCAAGTGGTCAGCCCTGAAATCTGAGTAACCGTACACAGCCTGAGTGCGTTCCAGCTAGACTATGCAAAACAACTGATAAATATATACATAAACATAGAAAGATATGTAATAACAACCAGTGAAAAAAGAGGCCATGAGAACAAGTAGTAGTATATTGGAGGGTTTCTGGATCTTTTGTTTTTCCCCAAATATTTACTGCCTAGATTCATACTAAAGACCATTACATATACTTAGACATGATAAATCAACTCGGATCCTGGTGCCCGTGATCCAGATATGTGTCTTTATTGTCCAGCTTAGCTTCCAAAAGAATTTCAGTTAATTCACAACCACACATGAACTCAGTAAGACGGCAGGAACTGGGAAAGGCTCTTAAGGCCAATTTTATAATTTTTGTCTGAAGTCTAACAGTCACACATTGCTTAAAATTAGGATTTATTCAGAAATGCATCAAGAAGCATTGACCCTGCCTCGAAACAGAGTGTGATCATCTAATTAAGATTGATTAGACCCCCCACTAGTGTGACACAGTCTCTCAGGATGTTTGTTGTTATGCAAACAGCATGGCTAGAGTAGCCATGTCCAGGCATCCAGGTGGGGACACTGTCTCCCACACCGGTGACCTTTGGAGCTGTATTCTACCTATTTACTACTGAAACTGTGAGACCCTGTGATTAATGTGTGCTGACACATTTCCATATTTACAGCTAGAACTCTAGCTAGCACTGAGCAAAATCCTAGTCCATGGCTCCTTACAGGAAAAGTCCTTGTTCAATCTTGTTTCAGCTCTAACAGAAGGTCCACTTGGCAAGAGGTAATCTACTGTGTAGACACTACTATTATGACATCTGTTTTACACCTTTTCCTGTGATGCCTTGCTGCAGAGGTTCAAATACCACCTCAGTAGTGTGTCATCTGGGTATCAGATCTCATCCCCATCCACGGAGGGAATGAAGCTGGTTTTTTATGTTTTTGTTTTTAAAGACCTTAAAGATAACACCTTGAGGAATAAAGTTGCAGGTGCAGCCAACGGTGATCACCTTCTTACATTTGGAGGCAAACACCGATGTGGTTATATTAGAAACATCTACTGCGGAATGAGGGCAGCCACCTTCCTGCTCTCAAGTGCCATCACCTTTCCCAGCACCCCTCAGGCCCTCCATCCCGAATGTCGAATTTGCGCATGAAGAGGTACACACTTAAGAGGACTAAGCATGTCTCCTTCAACAGCTGAGGCTGAGCACTCATACCTAATACTCTTGAAGGCATCCCCATCATGTGCACTTGAAAAAAGCCCTTGATGCATCTATAGCCAGTGGCTCAGAGAGTCCCACCTTTGCCTGTCTCCTCGCTGATCTCTTCTGCTTATATTTGCTGGCCATAGTTCTAAGTGACAAGCACACTGGGTATCTTTAGAGTCTCTTCTAACTACTCTGGCCTCCTTAAGGAGCCAGAAGATGCTTGCTCTTGGTATCTCTCACTTTGGCATCCTTCTTTGCTCTCCGGGTCTTGCAGAGAGTACTCATATTTGAATAAGGAGGCTCTAGACAACCTCACACCTTCAGTGTATCAGAAAAGTCTGTAATGTATTCTCTACACAGGAAATGTTAGGAGATGAGGGGAGAGAGAGAAGGGGAATTAAAGCTCTCGTGACCAGTGAAGAACTGGCCTCTAGTTAAACACCAAACAGCATCTCTGCCTCCAAGGGCTATGATTACCCCACTGGTGTCTCAGCAACAGGTTCTCCAACAGAGGTGACTGAACTCTTGGTTTCATGTCAAATGCACCACTGTGTATGTCTTCACTAAACTGCTCACTCTGCCTCTGCAGGTAATTTGTCCTCACACTCTTGTAACATGAATTTAAGTGTATACTGCTCAGTCTCTGCTGAGTCTAGCTATCACTATGGCAGGTGGCTTGATTAAAGTGTTGGCACGGTTTCCTTCTGAGAGCAGTGCGGACCAGGAACACAAATACTATCACTCTCCCCGAGTCACCAATCCCCTCTCATAGTCAACAAACAAACAGACTGAATTATTCTTGCTGGACCAAGACACACTGATCTGGGACATCTCCGCCAAATCAAGGCACATTAAACAGACTTCCAAGATAATGGAGGAGTCATTTGAGCTCACATGTCTGAAAGTCACAAATATCTTTTCTGAAAAATTCTAGAAAAGAAAGTAATATGGAAGAGTAACTTAAAACTAAAGTATAATGTGCTGGAGTCTAGAAAAAAAAAACAATTGACAAAATGTTTTAAATTGGTTTTTTGAATCTCAAGTATCTAGACCACCTGCTGCTCTCTGATGCACAGGAGGCAATGGCAACTTCTGTACTGGCAGAGTGCTGGGCACTCAGAGAGCTAAAGGGACAACCTCGGACAAATAAGAGTCCATCAGGGTGGACTTTCCCTGAGAATCCTAACACAGGCTGCCAGGGCTCTTCCCAGGGTGCTTCAGGCACCCATGGACTCTGTAAAGTTTGTACAACTTCAAAGAACATGCTGTAATTAATTCAGCACATCAGTGCATTTCATCCCAGCAGAAATATACACCTCCACTGTGTCCTTGGGAGAACCATAGAAATCATGCTGCCCACGGTTCTGCAACAAGAATAAAATGAGCACTGGTTATCTGGCACTGGGGACGTAACCAGTAGCTTTTGGATTCATAGTGCTTAATCTTATTATTTTTTTTTTAGCTTTATATATTTGTTATGTATGTGAGTACTCTACCTGCATGTACACCTGTGTGCCAGAAGAGGCCATCAGATCCCATTACAGATGGTTGTGAGCCACTCTGTGGTTGCTGGGAACTGAACTCAGGACCTCTGGAGAAATAGCCAATGCTCTTAACTGCTGAGCCATCTTTCCAGCCCAGTATTTAATCCAATTCACTCCCAGATACTGTCTTAGTTAGGGTTCTCTAGAGTCACAGAACTTAGTCTCTATGTAGTAGAGGGATTTATTGATGACTTATAGTTTGTAGTCCAACTCCCAACAATCAACTCCCAACAACAGTCCTGGCAGCAGCTGTGAATGGAAGTCCAAGGATCCAGCAATTGCTCAGTCCCACAAGGCAAGCAGGCGAAGCAGTGAGCTTTCCTTCTTTCAATGTCCTTATATACGTCTCCAGCAAAAAGTGTGGCCCAGGTTAAAGGTGTGTGCCACCACACCTTTAACCCCGGATGACCTTGAACTCAGAGCTTTCTATGTTAATCCTATGGGATTCGTAGCCACTATTCCTCAAGGTCTCCATGCCAAGATTCAGGTCAGAAACTTGTATCTCTCAGCCTCCAGATTAGGGCCACAGGTGAGCCTTCTAATTCTGGATTGTAATTCATTTCAGATGTAGTCAACTTGACAACCAGGAATAGCCACTACAGATACCATGTCTAATCTAATGTTCAGACCCAAGTCTGCTGTATAGTTGGGTTCAGTGCATATAGTTAACAGTAAAGCAGACAGAAAGCCCATGGACAAATCCACTATCCTTAAAGAATCAATTAACATGTGGAGAGAGAGAAAGGAACAAACTATCACATATTTCAGACTACTGACTAGAAAACAAACTAGATCCAAGCCCAGGTCAACTTCTAGGGGCAGTGATGACACAGCTCCCTGAGGATCCTCCGCCATGAATTTGAGGCTCACTGGCCTCACTCTTTAGTAAGCATGCACCTATTGACCACTGTACCGTCCCTTGCTGAAAAGCTGATGCCAATGGCAAATGTATTCTCTAGATGCACTTCAGGGTTGGATAAAAGAAGCAGACCAACTATTTCACCTAGAAACATATTTGATATTACATTTTATCTCCTGGAATCCTAACTTTCCTGTAGCATTTCTTTACCCATTAGTTCCAGAAGTAAAATTCAATTTCCTTCAAACTGTCTTCGGTATTACAATGCTGTTCCTTCTTTCTAGCCTAATCTTACACACTACTATCTCTCCCACCCTCAATACTGCCAGAGTATTTAAGGTGAGCTTGAAATCAGTAGTCACCTCCTCTGTACCAGCCCTTGGGCAACTCATGTCCTCCTCCTCCCATAAGTCCTTGGAAAGAGCCACTTCATTTCTACGGTAGAGAGATATGAGGCTCAGAAAGAAGTAAGGAGAGAGTGGATCAGTGGCCAGGAAACAAAGGTGTCACTTTGCTGTAATGCCACTGCCTCAAGCATGTATCAAATCAAGGAAGTCATTTAGGAGGAAGCAAAGGACCCCAAACCTTTAAGAGATAGATTAGTTCTACAACATTGCAACATAATTATCATTTAGACAGCCCTCAGCCAAAGAATCCTACATCCGGTTGATTCTCAGAAAATGTCTACAATGTGCAATGCAGTTCAAACAACTGTAGCAATTCTTCATACTGAGAACCCATCCCCATTTGAAATGACTTCTTGGGCATTACCATACAACACATACTCCCAGGACTAAAGCAGGGGAGCACTGGGAACCCCACTAACACCCAAAGCAGTAAAGACGTACAGAGACAGATCAGCAGTTGTTTGGCACCAAATGTAATAATGGTAGGATAATCCACCCTAGTACATATGTCTGGGCTCAGCACAATGAGCACCCACGACACTCAGATCATCCAAGTCCACAGCATCCCAAGCTTAGGTACCCAACACCCAAAAAAAAAAAAAAAAAACACAGCTAGAAGACAGGGTCTGGAACAAACAAGACTGGAGAGGTCAGCTGTGGGCAGCAGGGTAAGGTAGGGGAAAAAGGAATGTGTTAAGAAAGGCAAGGAAGACAGGTGTGGTGGCACAAGCCTTTACTCTCAGCACTCGGGAGGCCAAGGCAGGCAGATCTCTGTGAGTTCAAGGCCAGCCTAGTCCAGGACAGCCAGGGATGATTACACTGAAAAGGGGGTGGGGGTGGGTAAGGAAGGTAAGAATCCACTCACACATGTGAAGACTGCTTTAGCTCTTTCATGCTAGCATCTGCTAACATTCAGAGTCAGGACATGTTGACTCGGGCCTTTAAACAGTGAGAATGTGGTGATCCCCTGTCCTTTCCACCACACACCTCATGCCTCCCACTCTCGGCGTTAGTGCATTGGATTCCTTTCCTCCATTATGCATGCCTCACTCTGCCTTTATCTAAGTTTTTTTTTTATTGTTTTTATGAATAACTTTGCAATGGATTTCAAGTTCCAAATACTGGAGTTAAAAGGGCTTATCAATCTTGAGATTTACATATGTGAAATCCTATAGAGCTAAAGGTCAGGCTTCAAGTCCACAAAGAACAAATGTAACTGCACCCATGAGTTGGGTATTTGTTTTGCTTTGCTTTGTTCAACATCATTCTCATAGGCACACTCCTGACCACTCCTGAAAACACAACCCCTGCTACCTCTCTAAATAATGCCTCAAGTTTACAGGTCACCTGCTAGATCAATTGAATAATTATTGGCCCCTTTAACCATTGCCCCAAGCCATTCACACCTATGATCCATTACCTAGCTCAGAGCATGGGTTCTGAGACCCCCACACGCACCTCTGTCCAAACATCAGCGTGGACTTGGTCTCAGCTTCATTGAAGACTGAAGGAGAACAGCAAATGACAATGGTGGTCCTACAGTTCCCACCCAGAGAGTCCTGGAGAATCCGAGTCATCTTGCTGTCCCGATATGGTACATGTGTTTTCTATTTAAGAAAAGAAGGAGTATTGGTTTTGACAATCCATTCAAAGAAAAACTACAGAAGCAAGCTGGCCAAACTTAGAAACATATGGAAAGAGGATTTGGAGCCAGGTCTTTGGATCTTGCCAAAGACTGTCCATTCTATGACCCATGTCATAGGAAGTTAACAACACCATTCATACTTCCTAGTGGAGTGGAGCTCCCGGCAACAGGCACTCCAGCCAGGAATCCCTCTTCCAAAGAGGGAAATAAATGAGTGTCTGAGATGTGTGGCAATCCATCCCAATAAGAATACACAAATCCCAAAGGCAGCTTCCCATAATACTATTTAATAGATGGTGACAGGATTACTTACTGTCCCTTCTGCCAAGGCAGAGATCACATTTCCAAGAGCGGACAAAGACTTGTTGATATTTTTAGCTTCATCAAGAACAGCTCCCTCGGCACCAGTTTTGCTGACCTACCAAGGGACAGAAAAGGCAGTGAGGAGCGTGTGAGCACAGAGCAGAAAATCGGAGCACACAGAGGGGCAGCTGGCAGCCCTGTGGGGAAGCAAGGAATGAAGGTGAGTAAGAACCACCCAGCAATCTCTGGAGCGGGAAGCTGAAGATCTGATCTTCCCCGCTGTCATTTTCCTCTCAATTGGGTTTTAGTGGAATGGCTGAAATGGCTCAAGTGGGAGAACTGTAGAGACTTCCCTGGAGGACATCCATCCAGGAAAAGCAGGCTCCAGAAGTGCTGTCACTACAGTGATCTAGGTCCTGGGGGACTAAAGCATAGCCTCCCAGTTACATGGGGTCTTGTGTGGCACAGTGGGGAAGACATTTATGAGCCCAATTTCAGGCTAAAGACTGAAGAACGGGGACAAGTGCTCTGACTGTTCCTTCTCTACTCTTTTCCCATAGCATGGAGGGGGGAGTGGGGAGCAAAGAAAGGAAGAAGGGGTGTCTCAAGTGCAAAGGCTCGTGGAGACATGAAAAGACAAGGACGTGTGTGTTACACTATAAATTTATAAATTTGGTTTTTCTTCTATAGCTTACTATATACGGTACCTCCTCCACTGAGTTAGTACAGATAATTTCACATTTACAGCATTTAATCCAGATAGAGAGGTTTACAAATGCTGCCAATTTCTTTAAAGGAAGGGAAAGGACTCAGTAAGATTTGTCCTGGCTGTCTGAATAAAAGCAGGGTGAACAGCTGCTCTCTAAAAAAAGAAAAAATGGAAAAGAAAAATGGAAAGAGGAGAAATAACTTTGAACAACAATGGGTTCAAATATATGTAAAGGAGACTCCCCTCACCCCTAACAACAGCGGGGAATGTTGTCCAGGAGCAAGGTTCTGAAAATAGTGCAGGCTTCTTCTGCACCCAAACTGTGGAGGGCACCCTACTTGTAGACAGAGACATCATGGGGTAATGGGCCACAAAAATTAGCAGTCTATTACAGGCATTTTTAGATGATCTCTAATTTGAGCATCTTAACTCCATGAAATATTCAAAGCAGGGACCATCCATCACCTTCCTTGGCAGGCAAGGACAATGAGCCCCAGAGAAGGTACCCTAAGAAAAGGATGGCCCTTTGGGGTGATGGGATCGAAAGCCCAGAGCTCTGTTCTCAAGACAGACATTCATATGGACTCATGCAGGAAGAACAACACGAAGGAAAAAAACAAGCAGGGATGCTGGAAACACCTTAACAAGAAGCAGCAACTGTCAGTGGCAGGCAGTTGTCAGGTGTATTTCAGCCCTAAATAACTTGTCGGCACATGGCTCTCTGTATGGGCCTGTACCCAGCATGGCAGTCCAGTCAGCAGTTGGTCTAGATCTGGACAATGTGCTCCCTTCATCCTGATGAGTGGCTGAGAATGTGGCCAGCCCACACACCTAACATTTGAGGTGCCCAGACAAATATAGAGGACAATTCAAAAACCATGACTTACGGGGAGGTTTGTAGCCATAGTTAGGATTCAGGAACTTAGCAGTGTGAGGCAGTAAGTGGCAACCTGTACAGCTAGGAGACTAACAGTTTCAGGGCCTGCCCTGATGAGGACACCCAGCTGATGTCACTGATGATGGCAGAAATAGGAATTGTGCATATGTGCTGGCTCTATGATGCAGAGGTTGTACCCTGCCAGAGTATGGCCATGGGAATTTCCCCTGGTTCTGAGGAAGGGGGCTGGTGTGGAAAGAGTAGTGATTCTGGATGTGGTCTTAGCCAGTGCCTAGGAGCACAGAACAGAGCACAGGTAATGGAGAGAGGATCACAACAAAACCAAAGAAGGCTTCCCAACCCGGAGGACCCAACGCCACTGATATGAGACCTGTTGGGAACATGGCAGAGCGCAGGTTCCAGACCTTCCTTAAGCAAGGCAAAGGTGCAGAGCAGGGCCCACCAGTCCACACAACAGATGGCTCCATCCATCCTCAGGGCCCCCATCCCACCTTTGTGCAGCTGCCTTGCCAGGCTAAGTCATACTAACACCTGCTTAAAGCCATAGGCTACAAAGCATAAATAAATCTGAGACTCTGGAGCACATGCCTCTGACAGGAACTGGGGACTCTCAGCCTGTGGGACATAATGAGACCGCAAAGAAACCAGACAGTACCAGGCCTCGATGTTTTAACCAGGAAGTAAAAAACACAAAACTTATACAACTGTACAGTTGAGCAAATAACAGGGGGGAATTATAGATAATATAAATAAGAACCAATTACCTTTTCACTCCCAGCCAAATCAACCAAATACAGCTTCCCGCTGAGTTTTTTTTCAGTCTCCACATTCTCTTGCTTGATGTTAATCAGGAAGATACTGTGACTCCTAGAGCTGTGTTCGTTCATGTCTGAAAAGGAAAATGGTTTACTGCTCTGCAGAGGGCAAGGAAGCACAGGTAGTAAACCTCTAGTCTTTAAAACAGCCAATCATGCCACCCTGCTGCAGCTCTCTGCAGTCAGTGAAGCCAATTTTGGGATTATCTGAGGCCACTGTTTCTTCTTTTAAAAAGAAACAAAACAAAACAAAAACAAAAACCCCACTCACTGTAGAGAGGACAGATTTACAATGCCTTCAAGTAACAAAGGAATTAACCTAACATTCTTGTTGAGCAATTTAAGTTAACAGACTCTCAGGGTTCGCCAGAAGCCCCATGTCCCATACCCTACTCTGTCTCAACCACCAAGAAGCTCACAGCTTCCTTGCTGGTCCTGTGGAAGCCCTGGAACTTTACTACAGTGTAGTACCTGATCCAGTTTGTCCCACCATGTGTGTAGCCTGAGCTTCCTAGACCTACCCCACGCTTCCTTCAAGGAAGATTAAGACACATTCCTCTATGACCCATGTTACATATGCATTGGCCTCCCAGATTAAACTGTCAGGAGACAAAGGAAAGTGCTTCCCCTTTCAGCAGACCCCAATGAGTGTCCCAGTCAACTTTCACCAGGCCTCAGAAAGCATCTCACCAGCTGGGCGGTGGTGGGGCACGCCTTTGATCCCAGCACTTAGGAGGCAGAGGCAGGCGGATTTCTGAGTTCGAGGCCAGCCTGGTCTACAGAGTGAGTTCTAGGACAGCCACGGCTACACAGAGAAACCCTGTCTTGAAAAAACAAACAAACAAACAAGCAAGCAAAAAAAAACAGATGTAAATTAAGCCAAAATAATCTAGCCAAATATAATTATCAAAATCTCAATGATACTATCAACAGAAATAAAAAAATCTATCCTAAACTTTTAAAAATCTACAAAATCTCACAAATCTGGAATAGTCAAGCTGATCTTAAAAATTAAAGCTGGAGCTGGGGAGACAGTATAGCCCATGAAGCACCTGCTGCAAAGATCCCTGAGTTCAGGTCTCAGCTGGGGAAGATGGAGCACTGTGGAGACACAGTGAGATGGTGAGATGTTGCCCAATGCAAGTGGACTTAGCAACAGAGCACTGTTAAATATACTTACCACACTAAAATAGAAACCAGAGCTGGTAAAATGACTCAGTGGGTAAAGACACTCACTGTCAAGCCTGACATCCAAGTTCAATTTCCAAGACTCACATATTAGAGGAAAACCTTCAGGAGTGGGTTCTCTCTAGCTTTCATGTGCACATCTACATAGCATGCATGCACATGTGAGCATGTACTCTAGTGAATGCACACACACACACACACACACACATAAAGTGGAAAAAACCCTTACAGAATGATAAGGTCACTACTAACATTCTAGATTGCAGCTCTGAAGCTGGCAGCCAGTTCTGGTACACTGTGAATAATTCATGAGTGACAGCTTAAGAAATGCAGCAATAAAGTTTTGTTGTGTATATTCATTCGAGGTTTGGGCAGAACAGTAAGAAGCAGTGTTTCCTACACTGTGACCAAGTCTAGGTCAGCTCTGAAAACTGCCATGTACATGATCATCATTTCACAAGCTATCGGGTAAAGAAGAGGCTAAGAATTCCAGTTCTGAGTCACAGAACTGGAGCCCATCCACATAGGAGCCTTAGACCAGCTCTTAGAAAGATCTAGACCAGTCACCAACTAACTGCTTGAATACCTTCTATACAGTACCTTCACTCCCTTCCTTGACAGCAGGCTTCACCTGGGGCAGCTGCCAGGCTTAGAGTTCTGACAGTTGGTCAAGACTGTGTACCTAGCTTCAGCAGTGCATTGTATCTTCCTCAACATCAGAACCCAGAGAGCATCAATGAATTCACTGCCCACACATCCTCTCCTGATTTTTTTTTCTCTTCTGAACTTGAAATTCTTAGTTCCTTCAGCTCTGTGTGAACTTACACTCCTTTGTCCACATCCCTCTGAAAAAGACAGACTAGTCTCTTTAAGGAGCCTCTGCCACTTTGATACATACACACAACTCCCTGGGATGAGACACCTGGGCAAAAGCTACCTGGTACATTAGCTCATATAAGTGTGCCTGCTGTGAGCACATGCTGCAAGGTCTTCTTGGAAGCTGCCCTCTACAGAGGTAGAACTCCAACTGTTTTTCCTTGTGTTTGACATGAATTGATTAGCTTGGATTTGCTTTCTAAGCCTTTTATCAGAATCCAAGGAATCTCAGGCAATGCTTCAAGACCTCAGAGTGCAGCATAGGGGCTAGGGTCTGCCAGGTCACAGCTCTCTGCTACCTTCCCCCTCATCCTCATTACCCAGCCGTCCTGTACAGAGGGTGGATATCGCTGTGCTACATGACAGCATAGACATCACCCCCCACACTTACTTGTCACAGCCACATGTCGATTTGCTTTGCCCTCATCGATCACATCCATGACCTCCTCCGGGCTTGACACAAACCTCTCAGTGCACCCCTGCAAGAGTCAAAGGCTGGTCAGGTCAGCCATTACAGTGGTTGCAAAGCAACAGCATCTCAAAGCAGCTAAGCATCCTTTCTCCCCTAAAGGTACAGCTAAACAGAAAGACAGTGATGCTGACCAACAGTATTTCCCCCTTGCCTGGGGCTTAGATTCTACATTAAAGAGAATTATGAGCTAGCCCTGAGAAAGCTAGATGTAAAGCTGGAGGAAATGCTTTTTAAGCTCATGCTCATACCTAAAGCAATGCTTTCAGGAGGCAGAAATTAAAAGAAGAAAATCTATGAGAGGGGAAGAAATGAGGATGTACTGCCTCACCCTCCATCATTCACCATTTCAGCCATCACACAGTAGACAATGCTACAATAGATTTCTGTGAGGTGCACAGCATACAACATTGCATTCAATCCCAAAACCTCTTTTAAATACTAAATATTAAAATTTAAATAATAGATTTCATAAAGAGGGCTGGGTATAATAGCTCATAGCTTATACATGAAACACTGGATTAGATTCCCGGCAAATAATAATAACAATGATGATGATGATGATAATAAATAGGAAAACTACAGTTGAAGAAACTAAATATTGATTTTTATGGCCATATCATATATTATAGATAACTATGTCTTTTGAATACTCTCTTTATAGCATCTCATGTAGTATTTGGACAGTGACCAGAGAGAAGTAAGCTGCATTGTTCCAAGTCTTTGCATACCTTTACATAGGGTACTCTGTTTTTGTCTTCATGAACAGCCAAGTTGGTCTTGGACACTGTGGTGGTGAAAATGATGGCGTGCAAAGAAGGAAAAGGGAAGTTAAAAACCCTGCGCTCCAAGAAGATCAGCTACGGCTAAAAAAGAAGCAAGTTTAAGCTGTGGCTGGGAAGAGCGCACAGCCTAAAGGCAAACATCGCTCTAAATTTTCATCAGCTGTCCAGGCAGAAGCGTGCTAACTCATCTCAAGCCCCCTGATCTTCAACTAAAGAGCAAATACAGCACATTTCAGGTAGAACTTACCGTCAAGCAAGTCCCTTATTTTGTCCAAGTAGATCTCAAAATAGGAAACCTAGTTAAAGACAAATTGAAATTGAAATAGACATATCATACCACATTTAAAAAAATCACTATCAAACACATGAAAGCTTTCATTGTGGCTGAGAAGAGGGGACACCAAGGGAAAGGTCAGAGTCCTGAGCACAGAGCCACAGCCCCTCTCATGTGTTCTTCTTGCTTGGCCATTGTGACCTACCCATCTTTCAACCATGAACCATTCTCTAGCTCTACACTTCTGACCCCTCTGGTGCCCGCTATTTCTTATGTCAGCTGCTAGCTAGCCTCTTACAAGAGGACCCAAGTTTAGCCTTAGCTGAATACCAAGCAAATATCTATGTGTGGTAATAGCCATAAGAGAAAGTATCCTAAACAAGTGATGGCCAAACATAGTAGACTTCACCCAATTTCATGATGCCACAGCCTCATCAGATCCACGGGAACACGGCTTACACATTAGCGTGAAGGAAGTAAGGAGAGGCTAAGGATGCTTGGAACTACAGGAGCTCAGACAGATACCTGAGAAGGTACTGATGGAGCCACCAGGTTTGGAGTCTCTGAAGGATTGGGAACAGATGTGGCCTAATAAAGACTATTGGCCAGGTGTGGTAGCTATGCCTATGATCCTAGATTAGGAGGCTAAGTGAGAGGACTGTTGTGAACCCAAGGCCAGCAGGCGCTACACAAGATATTCTTTCTCAAAAAACCAAACCGAACAAAAGATAATTAGACTGCGGAAGGGAAAGGAAGCCTTCTAAATAATTATTCTCAAGCTTTAGCCAAGCCCACATATATCAGTATATATCAGCTACAGAAGCACGAAGCCCTGAAAACTACTGCTATCCCACTGCATCGGAACCACAGACGCTGGAACCCAGATTCAGCTTCTGAATTCCCAGGTGAGTCGTCTGCTAGCTGAAGTAATGCGATGCTTAAACTAAAAATGAGTTCTGAGGAATTGAATGCACACATGGCTTCAACTTCCTGATCTGGAAAAGAAGCTATTAGTCTTTGAGACGTGAAAAATTCTTTCCAGGATTTTACACACTGTTTATATCAGACTCTTTCCTCCCAGATAAAATTTGCCCCATACTCATAAGCGCCTTTGCAATATAAATAAGAGAATGCACAAAATGAAAATGCAGGGGCAAAAATGGAGCAGAGACTAAAGGAAAGGCCATTCAGAGACCAGCCCAACTTGGGATCTATCCTTTGCGCACGTACCAAGCCTCAACACTATTACTGATGCCATGTTCTGCTTGCAGACAGGAGCCTAGAATGGCTGTCCTGAGAGGCTCTGCCAGCAGCTGAGACAGATGCAAATACTTACAGCCATCCATTGGACTGAGGTCGGGGATCCCTAGGGAAGAGTTAGGGGAAGGACTGAAGGAGCTAAAGGGGATTACAACTCCATAGGAAGAACAACAGTATCAACTAACTGGACCTTTCAGAACTCCCAGAGACTAAGCAACCAACCAAAGTATACATGGGCTGGTCCATGGCCCCAACTACATATGTAGCAGGACTGCCTTGTCTGGCCTCAGTGGGAAAGGACGTGCTTAATCCTGTAAAAACTTGATGTCCCTGGGAAGGGAGATGCTAGCAAGGTGAGGTGGTTGGGGGAACACCTTCTCAGAACCAAAGTGGAGGGTTAGGGGGTGAAGAACTCATGAAGGGGGTACCTGGAAGGGGACATTTGGAATATGAATAAATAAATAGTTTTAAAAAAGAAGAAAAATATAGTCGTGGGTTACATAATAACATTAAACAACAGACCACATATATGGTAGCAGTCCCATAAGATCATATTGCCTAGTGATATCATAGATTCCTGGTTTTGCATAAGTTATCTATGATGCTTTCAGAATGAGAAAACTGTCTTACAATACATTTCTCTGGATATATCCATCATTAAGCCAGCCTCAATTGTCACTGTACAGTTGTAAAGCTGGGCTGTGCCTACCCAGGTGAAACTTTAGGATGGGACCCACCTTACCTCTGATCTGGACTAACTGTTCTCTCTAGCCTTTCACGTTGCCACACTCACCTCTGTGCAGTCCCAAAGCCCAATTCCAGTCATCTCTAATCAGGCTCTCCTGAAGCCGGCCTCCTTCTAGTGTCAGTCTATTCCAGTTCATGATGTGTCTGACTGCCATTAAGATTCCCCACTACCCCTGAAATTTGTTTTCAATGTTGTTCATACATGCACGCAATGCATTCAACCATATTCACGTCTCGGCTTTGGGGATCCTAAACATGTGATTTTACTTCCACAAATTACAGAGAAAAATCAGTTATATCTAAAAAGTAGCCATGAACCATGTACTGCCAAGCCTGGCAATTAAATTCCTGTTCCTGTTTAATACAGGTTAAAAAAGGACGCTCATGTATTAATTTCAGCTTTCCAGAGGTGTCAAATTTCGTTTTGTTATTTCAAATGTTTTGTGAGAACAGACAGAAGGGAAACCAATAGGCATTGTTCAGCAGAAAAACAACAGCATAATCTGAAATAACGTTCAAAACCTCCATGGGACACATTAAGGATTAAGATTTTCAATATTGCCTTAACCAGACCCTTTCGGTTTAGCCTGTTAGCATGTAAGTTCAGAATGCAGAGACCACACAGCTAACTTGTCCACTTACAATTCTTACTAATAGAAAAGCAAGTTTAACTGGGAAATGCACAATGGGAGCCTGCACGATAAGATTTGATTCTAGAGACTGAGGGAATATTCTTCCCCTCCCCCACCACCATTTCAAGCCAGAGCCATTCTTAATCATAATAAGATTCTGACACAAGACACTATTTCCAGGGCAGTAATTGGTTTAACATCTTACTCAGGATTATCACTTAAGACCTCTACAGTAGTTTAAAGTGTGTCAGCATAAACAGCCTTAAAGGAGTACTAAGCTTCTAAATCTTGATCCCATCAAAGCAACAAGCTCTGTATCCCCAGACATTCATAAGGAAGCCTGGCTAGGTTCGGAGAAGAAAGCTTTCAGCAACGAAGAGACCATGGTGTGCTGGGTGTAGCTCATAATTGCGCAAAAACCGGCAATGGCTTTTTGAAGTATAAATTTAGGAACAGCTTGTTGAAGAAATAAATAGGGGGAGAGGTTTAAAATTTTTTGATTGCGGCATTTATTTATTTTGTGTGGGAAGGGCCTGAGCCCTGGTGCACACGTGGGGAGAACTTGTAGGAGGAAGTTCTCCTCTTCCACATATGGTGCTCAAGGATTAAACTTGGATTGTCAGGCTTAGCAGCAAATGCCTTCACCCACTGAGCCATCTAGCCAGGCCAGCAAGAGGCCTCATACAATGAAAAGGGTACCAAGTATCGGTTGGTGCCTGGGCTGTAACTGGAAGCGTCTGTGTCTGAACTCCGGCTTCCTCATTACTAACCCACCAGGTCGTGTGTGCAAGCCTTCAGGACAGCCTCTCCACTGAGCTACCCTGCCTTCTTAGAACAGCCTCTCTCTTCCCTGCCCTTCAGCCCGTCTAGGCACAAAGACGGAGAGGCAGACATTGTATGTATCTGGGGGCACAGAAGCAAGGCAGGGACTGCTCTAGGCTGGCCAGCTATCCCCTCCCTAGGAGAAGACAGGATTGGAAACACAGAACATTCATCAAAGGGCTGCCATGCTGCCCAAGATCACACTCAACAAAACAGAGAGCGAAATTTAGAATAAAAAGGCAAGTGAAAGTGGAGAAGAGTAGGGGTACAGGTAGTGTGTTTTGGGGTGGTGGAAATATTAAAGATTTACATAAGAACAATGACAATACAGTTTGGGAAATAAACTAAGCTCCACAAAAAAATGTATTTTTAAAGGATGACTTTTATGCCATATGAACTAGATCTCATTTTTTTTTTTAATTTACAAACAAAGGAAAATCCAAGGCTAGAATTCCCTAATCTCCACAGCCGGTTGTACACCGGCCGCACAGTCTCCTTACAACATGTCTCTTTGTTTAAACAAGTAGCCTTCTGGAATTTACAAAGAAGTTCAAATTTTATAATTCAACAGAAATAATAATAGAGTAGAGGTCTCCCTTTCAATTAAAATTTAAACAAGATTAGCATTTCTGGGTTAAAATAAAATAATAACAAATAAGAAGAGAAAAAAGGCCGGCAAATTCCCTGCCAACACTTCCCAAAGAGGGATGAGTGTGTCATTACACAGGGAGTTGGGGTATGCATTCCTTCTGAGAACCACACTATTCATGACAGCATTTGAACTTGTGATAAGTTTAACTCTGGTCAAAAAACTATTTTCCAAGTTTATTTAGCCATATAATGCTTTTCTCTGGCAACCTCCCTATTGGTAACACAGGGGATTGTGATCCAGGGGACTCACATTGGGGAATGGTGTCCTGACCCACACACAGACATATTCCTAGACTATCCTCAGAAACGCTTAGGGAAAAGGGGAGAATCCAGGCAATGGGTAGGATGATTGCATCCTAAAGGGGGCTTGTATGTTTTTAATGTTCCTATTTCAAGCAAACCAATCCAAATGCTTGGTATTGACCAAAATTATTAACCATAGGGTCTGCTTCCGACAGAATGACACTTGAATTAAAAGAAATCATCTTGTATATCTATATAAATGGAGAAATACTGAGTAATGTGACTTGGGGTCTAGTGGCCTGTCTTGTTCTTAGTAAAAAGCACTCACCTTGATATGAAACTCCAGGTTCTCATCCATGGAATAGATGTGATCAAAAATATCATGTGCAATCCTTGGTATGATACCCATGAGCTGAGGATCATGCAACTTTCCCTATGAGCAGAAGACACAGAGTAATCAAAAGAGTGCTGCGAACACAGAGGGGAGGAGCAGGGGGGTCTGCCTTTTCCAAACAGTGTCGTTTAATCTGTAAAATCCACGTTGATTGTGTGAGTCATATTTTCTTTGTTTCTGTACAACAAACAGAAGACTTTAGAACAATTGGTAGAGAAGGCTAGAAATGAGCATAAGTTCTGGCTTAGCCCAGGGCTTCTTAAGCAGAACCTACAAAACAGGAAGAACGCACTCGAGCATACACACACACACACACACACACACATACACACACATACACACACACATACACACACACTCACATACACACATGCACACACACA
>JADRCD010211439.1:2244-24374 GCA_019843815.1 Montemys delectorum | reverse complement strand
ACACACACACACACACACACACACACACACACACACACACACAGGCTGTTGGCTCCTTGGGGAGCTCCCCTCTGTTTCCAGCAGAGGGCTATTATGGTTATGTGGGGGAAGTGGAGGTGGGGACCATCTCTCCTCCTGTGAGAATCCCCACACACAGAAGCAGTGAAAGCACGGGAGGAAGAAGACAGGAGGCAAATAAGCATGCCTTAGTTTAACTTGTAATAGTTAGAGATTGGCCAGAAAACAAGTCAAAATAAGCTAATCCCAAATAAAATCTGCTTGAGAATGGATAGATTCAACCATTGTTTAAGATTTTCTAAAACCCTTACTCTCAAAAATACCTTCTTCAGGATCATTTTACAGACTAGCCAAGAAAATCCATTCCACTGATCTCTTTTTGAAATCTATAATTCTCTGACTGAATTGTTCTAAATATGTTTTTACTCCTTTTAATACTTAAATTGACTTGAAGGGTATTCTTACATTCCTTTTTCCCATTTTTATTACCAGGTGGAGGGATAAATACTCTTTTGAACATTACTAAATATACTTTTATGCCCAGAATTTCTTTTTCTACCTATGCAGGCTGTCAAGAGATGCCATGAGTATTGAGATGTAGATGACCTAAGGGAGGGAATGGAAGAGACAATATCCAACAAGTCCCACTAAAGGGATCCTGAAGTGCTTAAAGCCACAGCCTTGGTGGGAGCTTAAGGTGCACAACTCCACAGGATCTTCTCTGAATCTCACAGTGAAATGACTATTCAAGTCCTCTCCCAAGTGTTAAACAACCTATCTGCGGCACGAACACAGCCTAGAGATCTACAGGGATGGGGGACCTGAAGGAGATTTTAGACTTTTAGGAAGTTATACAACTCTAGAAATAGTAACACAAAAGCCAGCTTTCTCCTCAGCCCTTGGGGATATCCAGCAACCTTTACAGATTCTCACAGACACCTGGTCCACATCTGCCCAGTGCCCTGAAAGCCACCTTTTTCCCCCCTCAATTAATCCTCTTTTCCCTCCAGGTATTCATCACACAGTGCTCTCCTAAAAGGAACTTCTAAGTCAACATGAGTTTGCAAGAGCATGGACAGAAGCATTAAAGATGTGCCACCAAGCACTTGGTATCCCAATTTCTCAGCACGTCTGACTCCTGACTCCCTACTCTACTATAAGCAACAAGAGTGCAGAATTCAGATATGCCTGGCTACTCTCTCACCTAGCTCTTCTGGCATGCTGCCCTCATCTATCAAGAACAAGAACTCAAATAATGTATTTACATTGTGTTTTAGTTTGGTTCTAGACACACTAAAAATAGGGTTGGCCTAACACTCAGGGATTACTGCATAAAATTAGTGCAGAGCTCAATAGAATATATGAAGTCTTCCCAGCCTCAGGAAGGACTCAATACATGTTAGCGTATAACTTTGAGCTCCCCACAGGTCCTCGCTGAGCTGGAGTGGGGCCCACTTGACCTAAGAAGTTATAAGCCCTACTCCAGGCTGCTGCCTTATGGTGTCTTAGGAAAGTTTCAATCCTGATCACATTTAAATCACATAGGTCATCATAAACACAAGCAAAACAGATCACAGCCACAAGCTCTGCATGCAGAAACGACTGGCAAAAGAATCCCTAGGATTCTCGAAAGAAAGAAAGAAAGAAAGAAAGAAAGAAAGAAAGAAAGAAAGAAAGGAAGGAAGGAAGGAAGGAAGGAAGGAAGGAAGGAAGGAAGGAAGAAAGGAAGGAAGGGAGGGAGGGAATCCCTAGGATTAAAAGACAGATTTTCTTCCAGTTAAATTTTACTACCCCACTCAGCCAATCAAGTCTTTTCAACAAAACCTAATCCATGATCATCCATGACAGCTTCTTCTTTGTGACCCACAACCAGAGTATAATTGGTCATCTAAAAGCCATTTATACTTTACTCAAATTTGTTTTCCTAGATGGTTCTTTTCCAATAGATCATCTTTTATTGATTCCTGATATAAAATTAGCCTGCCAAAATAACCTGGGGCAGGGAGTATGTGTGTGGTATATGCATTTGCTATGGCAAACATATAATATGGCACATGTGGAACATGTGTGTGATATAGGGGAGGGTGTGATATGTGTGAGATATGTGTCTGTTGTGTGTCAGTGTGAAAAGAGTTGTATGTGTGTGTATGTGTGTATGTATGTGTGTATAAATATATGTACATATAAAATGTATTTGTGTGTGATGTATGTATGTAGAGGATATCTAAACAATATATGCTCTGTGTGATATATATGGAATGTGTGTGGCATATATTTAAACATGTGGAATATTCTTGCATAAGTAGGTGCATCTGCGTCTAAATAATGTATGTGGGAGATGTGTGTGATACATGTAAAATGCCTATGTGTGACATATATGGAAAGTGTATGTATAATATATACAAATGCCTCTCTATGTGTGCACACGCATGTGTGTGCGTGTGTGTGTGTGTGTGTGTGTGTGTGTGCGCACGTGCATGTGTGTGTGTGTCTGTGTGTGCGGGTGTGTGTGCGGGTGTGTGCGTATGTGAGTGTGTAAAGATCATACTGCTTCCAGATGAAACATATATATACAGATACAATGTGGTCACCAGGCTACGAAAAAGGGGGAATTCAGTGACCATGAAGGCCCTTCCAGCTGAGGCAGAAAATGGATTCCTTAGGAGCCCCAGAGTGTGCAGGATGATTGAGATCTAGGCTGGGCAGAGGCTGTGGGCAGCAGGGGTAAGCTAGCAGCAACAAAAACAGGAACTGAGAGCAAGCATGCCCTATCAGAGACAGCCAAAGTGTAGTATGACTCAGGGATAAGAGAGGAGAGGCACAGTAGAGAGCGGTGGGCTGCTGTCTATCACTCCTCTGAGGGACTAAATAGGACACTTGACAGCTGTGCTCTGTACAACTCTCTCCAGAAACTTTTTCAGCTGAATACAGCCTTCCAGGAGCAAGTTCAGAAGGAAAACCAGGACATGGTCCACTGGCCACTCGACAAGACTCTCTGTGCTCTCTGCCAGTGACCTCCTTGATGTCCACAGTTTCCTCAAGCACTGTAGATGGTAAAGCAGGAAGGCAACAACATTTGAGCACCATGTACTCTTTATTTTGTTCAGAATCATTAGGCAGGTTTTCGAGGTGGCTAGAACGACTACAGGATTCCTATGGCCTCCAGACATCCCTCTAACAGAAAGAAAAGAACAAGGTGTCTCCAGCATGCTTGAAGAGGGCCACTGGGTGCAGGGACCAAGCATCATCCCTTCCAAACAACAGACCAAGTGGTAAGACAAGTCCCACCCTCAGCCTGTCTGCAGCCAGCAGCCCAGCATCCTCTCCACCAACCTGCATATTCTCCTGAAAAGTCCACCTTGCATGTTGGTACCTACCATCCTCAGGACCAATACTGCCCAGTGAGTCCTATTTTACCTGAAAATCCCCCTTAAATGTAGTATCATGAGAAGCTAATCTTTCCAGTTTAATAGAGGATTAAGTGTTGTTCTCTTTTAATAGAAGATAAGGGTAACACCACTGGATATCAGACCCAAAATTGAGGAATTAAAAAAAGAATGCTTTAAAATGGGACAGTCTGCTCACTTGAGAGCTAACATCCCTTCTGAATGCTTTTGAAAGATCTCTGTGTGTATGCTGAATATATAATATCCTCCTTTTAGAAGGCACAATGCCTGCAGAACATTTCTTATTTAATTGTGTTCCAGGGTCTTGACTGTAAGTCTACGACTTTAGCTTGCAGCAGTCCCCTTCCCCTGGCTTCTGTTTAACAGACCTCTACCCTCCTGCAGCCTCTTAGCACCACAGAGCAGCAGGATCCAACACGGGGGCTGGGTAACCCAGAAAAGGTTCAGCCAACTCCTTCCAGCTGCAGGCAGAGGTCACAACAGAGAGAAGTAACTCATGATGACTGACAAACACGCATAGACGACAGAATCTGCGGAAGTCAGATGAGAGCGGTATGGAATCCAGCCCTCTGAGGTCCCTCAGGAGTGTGCTCAAGGCCTCAAAGGTTCAAACGTCCCCACAGCAGCACAGGACCACCACAGTCTTTCCCCATCAGCTACACCCACCCACTTTTGCTCTGACATCCTCCTCTGCAGGGCAGTCTCTCTCAGTGTCTACAGTTTTTCTGACATTTAGCAAAATACTTCACTTTGTCAATGATAAATTAGTCCCAAAAGCTTAAAATTCAATCTTGTAAGCATTCCCTAATAGTTCGGTGATTTAAAAAAGTAAAGCATTCTTCTTTCTGGTTACATAACACCTTACTCATTTCTCAAAACCTAAAAACTGATGGGTTCCCTCTTGAGATCCCAAAGGAACACTCTCTCCCTCTCCCTCTCCCTCTCCCTCTCCCTCTCTTTCCTCTCTGTCAGTCCTCCATCCTTCACCTTCAGCAGAAGTGGGGCTGGATCATATGCAACTACAATTTTACTAGTACCTGCAAGATCAGAGCCCGGTTGCCCTTGAGAGAAAAATGAGGGGCCAAAGTGGGGACATGGAAACACCAAGGCCAGGTCTTCTGGAATGTACTGCCTAGGGAGCAAGGTGCGTAGACAAGTAGCTAATGTAACCCACGTGTTGGGCAGTAGTCCTGACGGAGAAGGGGAGGCAAATGAACCTCATGTTTCTTTAATTTGTACAGTCTCCAAACTGCTTTGTCTTCTGCAAAATGGGCAAAAGAGAGCCAACACAACAGAAATGAGATCCCCAGCATCCCAGCCCACACTCCAATCAGTGCACAGAACATCAGAGCGTGGAAGAGTTTAGCCCTGCGCCTTTGAAATCTCCTCTTCAATAGGAATGATTCATGAGCTAAATCTATTCTGCAGTAGCCGTCTCAGGGCTGTTCCCAGGAGGGATTCGTAAATGAACAAACCTTAGTTTGAAGGATTAAGGATTCATCCTACCCTGCTGCTTGTAAGCTGAATTCTCCAAACTCACTCTGTGGTTCTGTTTCATATAATAACCTTCCTCTCCTCTCCTCTCCTCTCCTCTCCCTCTCCCCTCCTCTCTCCTCTCCTCTCCCTTGCCTCCTCTCCCCTCTCCTCTCCTTTCCTCGTTTCTCTCTCTTCTCCTCACCTCACCTTATCTCACCTGTCAGGTAGGCCTAGCCTTTAGAACAGTGGCTTTCAACCTTCCTAATACCTCAACCCTTTAGTATATTTGTCCCTCATGTTGTGATGACCACCAACCATAAAATTATTTTTGTTGCTACTTCATAATCGTAATTTTGCTACTGTTATGAACCACACTGTAAATATCTGATATGCAAGGTGTTAGCATCCAAAGGCTATAGTGACTCATGGGCGTGTCTCAGAGACCTGTTGCCGAGCAACAGGCCACCATATTCCCAGAATCCATTGGAATCACCTTTACGCAGCTGTACACGTCAGCGATGATATAAATAGGAGGAGCATTCCCCCCCCCCTCTCTCTCTCCCTCTCCCTCTCCCTCTCCCTCTCCCTCTCCCTCTCCCTCTCTCCCCTCTCTCTCTCTCTTTCCGCGCTACTGCCCCCTCTCCTTCTCCTAATTAAACCTCTTTACATGGAACTGTTTGGACTCAAAGTGTGGTGCTTTCTGACGAGAACAAAGCGGCCGTTTAAACCTTCTTCACGTGGTATTGTCTGGACCTGGTGTGTGGTGTTTAATGCGAGTCGTCTCTTAAACTATCACAAGGTATCTTAACATGTGGCCCCCCAGAGGGTGAGAACCACTGCTTTAGACAAATTATCCAGCACCAGAGGCCTTCAGGAACTCCTGGTAAAAAGCAGAAAAGGGGGCAATAAAGAGTTCCTGTTTAGAAGATAGCCTGAAGCCACAAGCTCTGCAGTCAAAGCATGAGTGAGTAAGGCCATCCCTCACAGTATCTACACAGTCCTGGTGAGTACCCTACCAGTTCACATCAGAATGGGCATATCAACTCATAGTCATTCAGGTTGTAGGCAAAGTGCCCTGGGGATGACTGGAGAACCTAGCCCCAAACACACAGGGTGGGCAGAGCCACCACACTGGTACTGTTTTAACAAATACTTTATGGGGCCTCTTCTGAGTGATAGCCACTTTTAATACATGTTAACAAAAAATGGACAAAAGCTAAGGGCATAGCTCAGTGGCAAAGCACTTGCTTGGGATGCATAAGGCACTGGGGAAGTCCAAGCGATAAAAATAAAGAAAAAAATACAAAATTCCTGCTCTGGGAAATTGCAGTTTCTGCTAAATTCAATCAGTGCTACAAAAATCTTCAGTGTTCAACCTAAGAAAATGGAAAAACCACAATCATGAAAAAGTTAGAATTATGTTTAATTATTCCATTTTAAAGATAAATTTATACTTCCAGACATGCATAGATACATTCAAATACACAGACATCATGAAAGTCAAAAAAAAGTCGACCTGTAGTCCAAATTTGGTCTAGAACCCAACTTCTTTAAGTCTCTGACCTACAGGGTTTTGCTTTTAATTTATTCTTAAGAGACTGCTTTCCTCAGAGGCCCTCCACATGGTAAACGACCAAATGATTTTTGCAGCAGGTCCTGTCTGTTAGGGTGAACTGCAGTCCACAAGAACCCATGCTACTAATTACCGATTCATAATGATTGAAGCAGCAATGGTGTGTGTGTGTGTGTATGTGTGTGTGTGTATGTATGTGTGTGTATGTGTGTGTGTGTGTGTGTGTGTGTGTGAGAGTGAGAGAGAGAGAGAGAGAGAGAGAGAGAGAGAGAGAGAGAGAGAGAGAGAGAGAGAGAGAGAGAGAGAGAGGGAGAGAGAGAAATGCTGGGGATCTAATCCAGGGCCTTTGGACAGACAGCTCGACAAAGGTTTTTTTGAAAACTAAATTTTTGAGACTTTACTGCTCATTGGCACTTCAAGACTCCTCAAGGACAGAGCAGTCTGACTGAACCTACCCATCTCTGCTGCCACAATGCATCTCAAGCTTTGCTGAAGCACTCGCCACCTCACACACCATCAATGCAAACTTACCTCCATGGTATGGGTTTTTCCTGATGAAGTCTGCCCGTATGCAAAAATTGTTCCATTATAACCCTCAAGGACATCTGCAAGCAGAAGAGAGATGAACATTAATTCATTGTGTTGATCCTACACTGGTTGTATGAGGTAAAGTTACAGTTTCCAAATGGCCCATCTCTGTCTTCTTGCACAAATGACATGTGCCAACTGCATGTGCTTTAAGCATGATTGTGAAATAAGAAAAGAAATGAAGAGTCTGCTGTCCCACAAACAAGGAGAAAGGGACTCTCATTTCTACAGACTGCAGGACTCAGGGTTAGAAGAGCCTTTTTCAGCTAATTAAAGCTTTTTGCCTAGGTGTTAGTCTCTTGAGATTGATACTTGGGGAAGAAAGCCAGCAGGTTTTCGGTTTCTGGAGATTAGATTAGAATATGGTGCCTGAAGATTTGGTCTCGTCAGCTTAAATCTGGATCCTTCGGGCCATTTCCCATGAAGGCCTCACCAGAGTCCCATCACACCAGACTAGAACTAGGGGAGAGAAAGTCACCTCACTGCAAACAGCTGATCCAGTCACCCTGGAAACCAGCAGGCCTGACTTAAATTTACTGCCTCTGGGGTTTTTTTCGTTTGTTTCTTGTTTGTTTGTTTGTTTGTTTGTTTGTTTTTTCCCACTGCCTTGCTAGCAGGATGGCCTGGACACATCAGCATCAGGAATTCCTCTTAATTTCACAATAAGCACACAGTGAAAGCCCACAAGCAAGGCAGGCTGGCTTCCGTTTCACACAAGGAGGGGAGGCATGCAGGTGGGGCAGCTTTATGCCGTGGAGCTTAAGATCATCTGTGGGAATTCTTTCAGAGCAGCAGAGGTGATTAAAACATATTCCCTCCTGCCTTCCCCTCCTCTCTACAACCATCACAGAAAGGGAAACAATACATAATTAACATCCTTGACCCACCACTCTGCACCAAGGGAGGAATTCTTAATGTGGCTGACAGTGAGGGCAAGGAGAAGCGCCCTGAATAGAGGATGCTACTTGGGGCCATGTGAGAAAGTGTGCCAGGCAGTCACCTCCATTTATTTCAGATTGGGATGGCCCCCTCTCCTCTCTGAAGCTTGTTGTGCTGGCTTTGGTGGTGGTGTGGTGGTTTGTTTTGCTTGCTGAGTTTTCAAAAGAAAATGAAAAGAAAAAGCATACCTATTTTACTAATCCAAGATTGTTAAGAGTATGACTCAGGATCAGAGAAGAAAGGAATTTCAGTGAACTTAATTCCTACCAGCCCTTCCATATGAGTTTGTATCAGGTTGGGGGTGGGGAATGCTCACATGTATCTGTCTTCTACAAATGGTTTTTGAAAGTGGTTTCCCTAGAAACAGCAGGAAAGAGAAAAAAAATACTGAAGACGGCAGTGTTAGGGTTAGAGGGTTAAGCTTCAGTTTCCATGAAAAAGGCAACTCTCAGAGAAAAGAGTCCTCTGGGGATGGGGACAGCACCAGCGGGTGTGCCTCCACACGACCATGATCATGATGAACGTGGACTTTGTGGGACCCAAACAAAGAGGTTCCACCCTTCAGTTGTGATTTTGAAGTTCAATACTCACAACACAAACAACTTCAGGCAGTTGGAATGCCAAGCACTGTCACAACAGGGAGCTTTTTATTTACTAGAAATTAAGCACCTCTCCTCAAACTGAAGGGCCCTCCTTACTTTACACGTGTGGGTATGTAGTGCTCTAGGGTGGACTGGTCTGGGCCGACATCCAGCCAGCTTCTCACCTAGCTTCTTTTTTCTGAAGTGTGGCAACCTGATGAAATGGAGACAAAAGGACCAGAACTTCAAGGTAACCCCTAGCTCCGTGAGGGCCTGAGGATAGCCTGAGCTAAATGATAACCCATTTAGGATAGCCTGAGCTAAATGACTCCATTAAAAAAAAGAAAGAAAGAACATGCCTAAGTGGCATGGGCTCATGTTGAGCTGGGGCACTGAGAGGTTGTGGGAGTGTACTCAGAGAAAGTCCATTCTTTTTATTATGTCAACACTAAGCAAAGTTTTCTTATTTTTTTTTTTTAATAGAGAACATATAGAACCCACTGAAGCACATTCTGATTGGTCTTTAAAGTATGCAGAATCATCTTACAAGTAATACATTTTAGAGACCATCCTGAATCAAAATTGAATGCAGCTGATGTTGCCCTCTATTGACTCAATTCTGAACTAAAAGATAGTTTTAAAAGATAAGGTCCTGTTAAGCTAGCATCTGTTTTCTAGGGTTTGAGAGGGTGTGTTTGTTTATCCCATGTGTGTTTTATGGTGAGTGGAGAGTGCCAACAGAGAAAGCTGTGGATGAACAGTGCAGTTCAGGGGCTGAAAGAGGAGCCAGCACAGTCTGCTGAGAGAAGATCCCAGCACTGGCTTGTGCTGGGCCCTGTGCAGAGTCCTGTGGACCAGGCCACGGCTCCCAACCAAAGGCCTACACCCTTCCACACCACAAAGCCCCACGCCTCTCAGGCCAGTGTCCATCTATCCAATAGTCCGGCAAGCCCAGAAGCCTCTGCTGCAGGTGACAAGTGGCATCTTATCTCCCACAGAGGAGGGGAGAGGACAGAGGACACTGGCTGGCGCTAGCCACAGAGTTCAGAAGCTCCAGCATGCATCCTAGGCTCTGCTTACCGCTGAGGTATGACAAGAGCAGAAGTGAGTACTTTGTTAGGCAAGTAGCTGGCGACAGTTCATCATACCTAAGCATTGGTATTCCTAAGAGGCTGCCCAGCCTACTAAACCTCCCCAGCTGAAATGGTGTTGTGACAGGAGCACTTAGGGTTTTGACAACAGCTAAAGGCTGCTCAGATTGGGATCCTAAGGTTTGCCAGCAAATCACACAACTCAAGTTGCCCATGACTGTAGAATAAAGACCCAAGCTCCATGCTCCAAGGGCAGCAAACAGACATTACCATCACAGTAAATGGCAGACAGTTCTGAGTTTGAGAAACACATTTGCTTTAAGCTCTGCCGAGCAGAGTGACTATTTGCACACACTAACTCCTCAAAAGCCTCTGCATTTCAGAATGGAAGCTCAGCTACGACTCATCAGCACAAGGCTCTGGGCCACAGTGGCTGGTCTTTCCCCTCTACTCTCCTCACACACCCATTCCTATCCCCAGCATTTGGGGCTATTAGTTAATATGGCCTGATTGAAAAAGAAAGGAAAGGCAAGATAACTCAGAGAGGAGTCAGTGGGCAAACTAGGTCTCAAGGCCCAGACTCACTCATAGATTTCTTCTAGATTTGGCCAAAGTGTTTTATTCTCCGAGCATCAAATTCTACTTTAATATGGTAGGGAAAGTAGTGTTCACACCTCATCAACTGAAGCTTTAAGACGTCATAGCTAAGGTGCTTGAGAGCAGACATACAGAGCACACAGAATAATGAAATGGGTCTGAGTGTATCTTCCTAAGCTTAAAGCTTTTCAGTCTGCCCACATGGCCTCGAGGCTAGTCCAGCATGTCCACCAGAGGATGCAAACTGCCTTTTGCAACCTCATTTGCCACTGTGGACTCAAGACCTTACATCACTCCCTCTGAACTCCCCAAGCACGACACATCGATTGTATCTTCAGGCTCTTGCAGTTCCTGCTGCTACTACAGCTCCACTATTATCTACAGTCCTCAGGGCCCGACCTTTCTAAGAAGCTTTCCTCAGTTCTCCACTCCCTCCCCTCACTCACCAAATTGGCACCAAGTGGCACTCCTCTGTGTCCTGGCATGGCACACACACCCGTCTTAACCTACATAGCCCCTAAATGTATGGTAATGGTATACACATATGCCTCTTCTATACTGAGAGCCCCTAGCAAACAGTCTTGTATGTTTTGGTGACCCTAGTCCCTGGCAGTGCTTATCAGGTAGTAAGCACTTAATAGTATAAAGTCCCTGTATAAATAAATAAATAACTATAGCTTAAAGAAATCAACTGGAAAAAAAATTTAAAAAGCACCTTCTCTAAGCATTTGGGCAGTCCACATTCAATTGCTTTGGAAAGCAAAGAAGGCCCGGAGTGGCTTCTGCTGACTGGGATACAGTTACCAGGACCTCAACAATAATATCTGGTAACCATGGAGTTTAATGCCTAGGCACCCACAGGAGCCTTATTTGCCGTGATTATAGTCACAAACCTTACAACCTTTTCCCACAGAGATCGAGAAATCTTAACGCTCTTTCAGCCAACACTTTGAAAAACACAACAAAGATGGGAGTGTAGGAAATGCCAGGACTCTAAACATCGCAAATCAGGCTCTGTAAGGGCCTCGATAGACAAGGAGACAGAGCTCATAAGCCTATGACAGCATCATGATCAGGAGGCCATGCTGATCTTCAGAATCATTTGATTCACATCTCAGTCTCTGTAGTCTGTCTCAGTTCTACCTTAGGCAAGGCTCTAATGACAAGATGATCCAGTGGTGCTACATTGTGTATTCCAAGAAGGTCTTGCTTATGTATGTATGATTTACCTTACTGATGCAGAAAGGAAAGTCATTTCCTCTCGCAGGAGCCTTGGAGGTTACTTTTAAAAGTTCAATCAGGTATCTGTCAAGCCCAGGAAGATGGACAGGGCCCCTTTGAGTGGATAGAAGAAAACAATAGGAAGGGGTTTAAGGTTTTAAATGGGGATGGAGATAGGAAATGAAGAGAAAGGAGGTCAGCAGGGTGAGTTAACTCAAACTAAGAATGTGCAAAGAACCTCAATAGAAACCTACTACTTTGGAAATTCATTAAAAAATAAAATTAAATACACACACAATCACATACACACACACAGAGTTTGAACATAGATACCCTGCATGAGTTGACAATGATCCCCCTAGAAGACATGAGTTATTAAATGATATTAACTGAATTATTAGCTTGATAGTATCAGAAGGTACTGTACAGGCCACTGGGGAAGAACAGGCACCAACAGTATGCCTGTAACCTCCATGCTACAATGCCAACCCACCAGGAAAGACTCACCTCTGGTACAGTAGCAGCATGAAGTTATATGGATGACCAACTAGTCTTGGCTTGGATTTGAGGCCTACTTCATAGAAAGGAATTTAAGCCTGATACTATAAACCTGGCCTTTTGCCCATAGCTCAGGAGGTCACCGGCCCTAGGGAGGACCATATTATTTGCTAACCAGTCCTACCATCAAACTGCCTTGCCAATATTTAAGCCTATACCCATCGATTGTGCTGCCTTCAGTCTTGGCTTCTCTCTGCAGTGGTCAACAGCTAAAGTAGAGATTTGGAGCTGATCAAAGTACTGAGAATAAATGTCTCTGCCTTGGGTAGGATATCTAGCTCCCACATTCCCCAAGGCTCAGAATACAACTCAGAGAGGCAGAAAGAGCTGGAGATGGAGGGGTTGCTGTGAAATGCTGTCTTTGGGACACCACATGGCCATTCCACCTGTCAACTTACTGCAGCTATGAGAAGAGTCAGCATTTCAACAAACATCACTAATTAAACTCAGGATCCAAAAAGAGGGGGAGAGGGCAAGAAGTAGTAAGGGAAACATGTTGGTGGTATGCGAGGTGGGTGGGGGAAGAGAAGGGTTGAGGATTTCTCCGAAGAGGGAGAGTGGAAGGAAGAAGTTACAGGCACAAATACTCAAGGTATATTGTTTCATGTATGAAAATAATAAATAAGAGTCTATTTCTTTAAATGTTTAACAAACGTTCCATTAGGCCTTCGTCATCCTAACAATTTCTTTTTAAGGAGAGTAAGGTATTCTTCACTGCTACCGAATGAATACATTCACATTATAGCCATTGAGCCCTAGAACCATCTGCTTATCATAGACTGAGTCCTGTTCTTCCAAAGGGTTTTCTTTGTAGATCATCATCTATTTGGGGTACCTAGAGCTGGGACATATATTCACAGAGACTGCTTCTTCTTCATTTAGTTTTTAGCTGACACATTAAAAAAGACACACAGACATACAAAAATGTCCACATTAATGGGGATGAGAATGTCTATTTCTGACACCTCATACTAAGAAAATATCCAAACACTGAAAGAGACCACACACTAGTGAATGGAAAAGCAAAGGTGATTACTATTGCTTGTTAATCACTGTTGTTTTTAAATGGAGTACATCTATTTCTAATTGCATTGGCACAGAGGTAGCTAGATGTATTTAAATGGCCTTCATGCTTAGCACAGCATGTGGTAAATACTATTTGCTTCGATAATGAAATTGGAGAGAGAAAAGGATGGAAATTCTGGAGCGTGTGATTAATCTTACTTTAATTTTAAAAAACAAAAAAACAAATCAAACAAACAAAAAACCTATGTACAAGCTCAGCCACAGGGGGAAGGCAGGCCTGACCAGGAGAAAGCCAAAGATGACACACTTCAAAAACAGAAACTACTCAAAGAGAGGCAGAGGAGGCAAAAGACAAAACTACCACCCCCTGTTGGCCAAAACTATTCATTCTAAAACAGCTAAAATCTAGGCTTATTTATTCTTGTCAGTTTTCTATAATGATCTCGCCAAGAAGACCTTCAAACTTAATTGATGTCTGTAACAAGAGTGTGAATAAGCATACACCTTAGCAGGGAACATTGCCTGCTGACGCGAGCCTCCCACGCAGGTGTCCGGGGTCAGAATTCATCTAGCAGATGTATCAGGCCTGAATCTCATGAATTTCAAATAGGTTAGTCAGCTCAGCTCCTGAGAAAAGAAAGCTGCAAAACGCTTCCTTTAAACCCATGGCTGCCTGTATGGGTGGCAGCATCAAGACCTTTGAGCACATGGCTGCCATGGCATTCCCATCTGAAGGCAAGGATTTGATGAAGTAGGCGAGCAGGAGATGCCCCCTCAGCTTTGTCCAGATGGCAGGCCCCGCCACAGCATGCTCCAACCTGCTCCTGCTTTGAAAGGGCAAGAGAGAGAGAGCAATGTGCAAATTGCTTCTTCGTCCTGCTGTTATTTTGACACAAATTCTCCCTGGACAAGGCCAGGCCCAGTGAAAAGAACTGATCTCTGCCGCACAAAGGCAAGCTTGAAGCTACCTGTTTGGAGGAGCACATGTCGGGCTATGGTTGGATGGTCGGAAGCGGGTTTGCCAAACTTGAGATGAAGGAATGCTGTAGAGCAGACGTGCCTGCACAGCTACCTCCAAAGGACTACTTCATGACTCTGTGGAACGTCCCTGGGTGGCAAGAGCAACCTCCACCTGTAAGACTACATTCTCAGAGTCATTAGTAAAAGAAACCAGCCAAGCATGTACAGCTAAAGCATGGAACAATGCATTTCCTCCCTCAAAAATGAGAGGAGCGCTCTACCTGTAGTTTCCTGAGACCATGACAGAAATTCTGTGGCCACCGCTTACCTTGCTTTTTCAGCTCTTAGGTAACAGAATAACCCCACCAAAGAGGTGGCAACGGTTAACAGAGAAAACTAATGCAGAGGTCGAGAATTGTGACTGAAGTCAGTCACAGCAAGTCAGGGCCAGAGCCAAGATAGCAATTTAGTGTTTCCAATTAACAGGCCTCTGCTTACAGTGGAGGCACACTGATTGCTGGGCTGCAAATGTCACTTAATGTTTTCATTAGTGAAATCCCAGGAGAAAATAAAGTGGCACTTACCTTTGACAATCTGCTTCGCACAGGCATTGTAGACCTGCTCCTGGGTTGTGTTGGGCGGCAGCACTCGGTCAAAGACATACGGCTTCCCTTGCTGAAAGCAGATGAAAGAAAGGGGTGGAGAAAACACATTAGGGGTTAGGGCCTAAAAAGCACTAATATTAGTAGTTAAGCCACAAGCAACTAAATTGCCAATCCAGTCTTTAAGTCCTTTCCCTCACCATGGAACCTTTTATAGCACGAGCCACAAGGACACTGCATGCATGGATGCTGAACATCAAGGCCTTGAAGGCACAGATCTCGAAGTCTTTATCCTCTTTTCTGGATAAAAAGGTAGACAATTCCCTCCTTTGAATATATTTGCTGAGAATTTCCTCTGGACTAGCTGCAGATTTGTGAACAGTCCCAGCAAGTAGAGCTGATAGCTAGTAGGCAAGAATGTTGACACAGGAAAACAAAGGTGCCCAGTATGCAGTAGGTGACAGAGATGACAGAGCTGGCCAGAAGCACGGAAGGCTTGACCAGAGAAGTCTCGTCTCAGAGAATCATGAAAAGTTCAGAAAGATAAATATAGGGGAAGAATGTTCTAGGCACCAGATGAGTAGACAGCAAAGGGTCTGGTGTATTCAGGAAACAAGAAGATACCACAAGCCCAGGGCTAGCAAGAAAATCTGGAGGCAGTTCATTTACATAGGGTACTGCTGGCCAGATAAATAATCAAATAAAACCTGCCTGTATTGTATTCAACGGAGAGATGACACGATCAGATTGAAGAAGACATTCTCACTAAACACACAGCCCTGCTATCATCCCACAGAATTCAGTTCCCTGTCACACAGAAGCAATGTCTAAACTGGACGGTAGATCCAAAACAAAGGAGCCCTTCTATGCAACAAAACAAGAAATGTGAGGGAGAACGGTTGTCTAGGAGTTTGGCTGGCAGCTACAGAGAAACTGCCATGTCAGGGGAACGGAGGAGCTCTACCACAGCACCAGATAGACCCCGCTGCCTGTCATGCCCTGTTCAGTAAGAACCAACAGGTATCTCAGAGTCAGACACAGCACTGAACACTGGGGAGGAGACGGTAAGACACGGGTCCAAACTACAGTTTCCTCCACCAACAGAGCCCAGATAAATCAGCACAGCCTTACACAGCCTGGCCCACAAATGGGAAAGAGAAGAAAGAAAAGAAAGAGGATGGCTAAAACCACATCTCCTATGAGTCAGGGGCAGACTGACTCCTCAAAGAGACAACTGCTCATTGGAGCTCCAAGAGAAGACACTCTATATCCTGTAACCTTCCCACAAGGAAACCTAAAGCCTTCCGGTAGGCTAAATGGTCACTCATTCATCCCATGGCTCCAGGTAGGTGGAGGTGAAATCCCAGCTTTAGGCCGCGTGTTTGACCTTTAGTCTTTGAAAATACAATTGGCCTAGCCAGACAAACAAGTTACATCTAATTTTACCTAAGAAAATGGAGAATTTTTATAACACATAAAAAGGAGGCGGGGAGGGACCAAGTGAGCTTTATTCACAGATGCAGACCTACAGCCATTCTGAAAGGAATAGTGAGAAGGGATCAATCACTTCCATGGGTTTCATTCACAGTTCTGTACCGGTTTTGTACTTTGGTTAATGAACCAGGTATTTATTTGGTTGAGTAACCAAAAACTATTCCTCACCAAAATACTCAACTAACTGGCTTCCTAGCCTTATCCATTTTCACATTCAACCCATATTAGGAGACTAAAAGCCTCCCTGCAGTTCTGCTGCACACAGGGAAACAGCAACCACAGTCCATAGCTCCCCCCTCCCGCCCCCCAGAACAGCTTCACACAAGACAACAGCGTGACTGCTCCTCTGAAGACCCAACAGTCCCAGGAGACTGTTGAGGCCTCCCAGGAGATCTTCTGCAGCCAAGGCAACAGATCATCAGCTTCTCTGCCCCTCTGAAGACCCCCCTCCCAGTTGGAAGGCCCTACAGGAGATCTATTACAACCAGGGCCTCAGGCCTACCAGGAAACTTGAAGCAACCAAGGGAGAAAAGAGGCAGACTCCAGACAGTCACCCAGATCAGCAAACACCAGGGATAACCAGATGGTGAGAAACAAGCACAAAACCATAAGCAACAGAAGCCAATATATGTGGGCATCATCAGAACCCAGTTCTCCCACCACAGCAAACCCTGAATACACCAACACACCTGAAAATCAGAAAGCTGACCTAAAATCCTATCTCATGAAAATAATAGAGTCCTTTAAGGAGGATATCAATAACTCACTGAAAGAAATATAGGAAAATACAGATAAACAGGTAGAAGCTCTTAAAGAGGAAACAAGTAAATCCCTTAAAGAAATGCAGGAAAACACATTCAAATAGGTGAAAGAACTGCACAAAGCAGTCCAAGACCTAAAAGTAGAAGTAGAAACAATAAAGAAAACACAAATGGAAACAAACCTGGAAATGGAAAACCTAGGAAAGAGGTCAGGAATTATAGATGTAAGTATCACCAACAGAATACAAAAGATAGAAGAGAGAATACTAGGTATAGAAGATACCATAGAAGAGATTGACACAACTGTCAAAGAAAATTTGAAACATAAAAAACTCCTAACCCAAAACATCCAGGAAATTTAGGACACAATGAAAAGACCAAATCTAAGAATAATCAGAATAGAGAAGAACGAAGATTCCCAGCTCAAAGGACCTGAAAATGTCTTCAACAAAATCGTAGAAGAAAACTTTCCAAACCTAAATAAAGAGATGGCATAAAGGTACAAGAAGCCTACAGAACACCAAATAAATGGGACCAGAAAAGAAAATCCTCTCGTCACACAATAATCAAAACACTAAACGCACAGAACAAAGAAAGTATTAAAAGCTGCAAGGGAAAAGGGCCAAGTAACATACAAAGATAAACCTATTAGAATTACACCAGACTTCTCAACAGAGACTATGAAAACCAGAAGAGCCTGGTCAGAGATTATGCAGACTCTAAGAGAACACAAATGCCAGCCCAGGCTACTATACCCAACAAAACTCTCAATCAACATAGATGGAGAAACCAAAATATTCCAGGACAAAACCAAATTCGAATAGTATCTATCTACTAATCCAGCCCTACAGAGAATCCTAGAAGGAAAATTCCAACACAAGGAAGGTACCTACACCAGAGAAAAGATAAGATATTAAGCATCTCACAACAAAGTCAAAAGCAGAGAGCCACAAGCACATGAAGCCACCTACAAAAACAAACATATCAGGAACCAAGAGTCATCTCTCTTTACTATCTCTCAATATTAATGGACTCAACTCACCCATAAAAAGACATGAGCTAACAGACTGGATATGTAAACAAGATCCAGCATTTTGCTGCATACAAGAAACAGACCCCAATAACAAAGACAGACACTATCTCAGAGTAAAAGTATAGAAAAAGGTCTTCCAAGCAAATGGTCCCAAGAAACAAGCTGGATTTTCCATCCTAATATCCAATAAAATAGACTTTCAATCAAGTTATCAATCATGGTGAGGAGGGACACTTCATATTCGTCAAAGGGAAAATCCACCAAAATAAAATCTCAATTCTGAACATCTATGCCCCAAATGCAAGGGCAACCACATTCATAAAAGAAACTTTACTAAAGCTCAAAACACACATTGAACCCCACACATTAATAGTGGAAGACTTCAACACCCCACTCTCACCAATGGACAGGTCATTGAAAGAGAAACTAACCAGAGACACAGTGAAACTAATAGAGGTTATGAACCAAATGGATTTAACAGATATGCACAGAACATTTCACCCTTAAACAAAAGAATACACCTTGTTCTCAGCACCTCATGGTACCATCTCCAAAATTAACCAAAATATAATTGGTCACAAAACATCCCTCAACTGACACAAAAAGATTGAAATAATCCCATGCATCCTATCAGATCACTATGGCCTCATGCTGGTCTTCAATAACAGCAAAACCAACAGAAAGCCCACATACACATGGAACCTGAACAACTTTCTATTCAATGATAATTTGGTCAGGGAAGAAATAAAAAAGGAAAATTAAAGACTTCTTGGAACATAATGAAAATGGTGACACATCATACCCAAACTTATGGGACACAATGAAAGCAGTGCTTAGAGGAAAATTCATAGCACTAAGTCCCCTGGTAAAGAAACTGGAGAGAGCATACACAAGCAACTTAACAGCACACTTGAGAGCTCTAGAACAAAAAGAAGCAAGGTTACCCAACAGGAATAGACAGCAGGAAATAGTCAAACTCAGGGCCTGAAATCAATCAAATAGAAAGAAAGAGAACAATACTAAGAATCAACAAAACCAAAAGCTAGTTCTTTGAGAGAATCAACAATCAATAGATAAACCCCTAGACAAGATAACTAAAGGGCCCAGAGGCAGAAGCCAAACTAACAAAATCAGAAATGAAAAGGGAGACAGAACAACAGAAATGAAGGAAATTCAAAAAAAAAAAAAAAAAATCTTCTTCTCCTACTACGAAAGCCTAAACTCAACAAAACTGGAAAATCTAGATTAAATGGATGTTTTTTTCTAGACAGATACCACATACCAAAGTTAAATCAAGAGCAAGTAAACCATCTAAACAGGCCTATATCCCATAAGGAAATAGAAAAAGTCATTAAAAACCTCCCAACCAAAAAAAGCCCAGGACCAGATAGATTTAGTGCAGAATTCTACTAGACCTTCAAAGAAGACCTGATACCAATACTCCTCAAACTATTCCATAAAATAGAAACAGAAGGAACACTATTCATTCTATGAAGCCACAATTACTCTGAAACCTAAACCACACAAGGGCCCAACCAAAAAAGAGAACTTCAGACCAATCTCGCTTATGAATATTGCCACAGAAATACTCAATAAAATTCTTGAAAACCGAATCCAAAAACACATTAAAACCATCATTCACCACAATCAAGTAGGCTTCATCCTCAGGATGAAGGTTCAATATTGGAAAATCCATTAACATAATCCACTATATAAACAAACTCAAAGAAAAGAAATCACATGATCATCTCCTTAGATGAAGAAAAAGCATCTGACAAAATACAACACCCTTTCATGTTAAAAGTATTGGAGAGATCAGGAATTCAAGGCCCATACCTAAATATAATAAAAGCAATTTACTGCAAACCAACAGCCAATATCAAGTTAAATGTAGAGATACTTGAAGCAACCCCACTAAAATCAGGGACAAGACAAAGATGCCTACTCGCCCCATATCTATTCAATATAGTATAGTTATCAATAAGATAACAAAAAGAGATCAATGGGATACAAATTGGCAAAGAAGAAATAAAGGTATCACTATCTGCAGATGATTTGATAGTATACATAAGTGACCCCCAAAATTTTTACTGGAGAACTTCTTCAGCTGATAAACAACTTCAGCAAAGTGGCCAGATATAAAATTAACTCAAATAAATAAGTAGCCTTCCTTTATACAAATGATAAACAGGCTAAGAAATAAATTAGGGAAAAAACTCTCATCACAATAGCCACAAATAATATAAAATATCTTGGGGTAACTCTAAACAAACAAGTGGAAGATCTGTATGACAATAATTTCAAGTCTCTCAAGAAAGAAATCAAAGAAGACCTCAGAAAATGGAGAGATCTCCCATGTTCATGGGTTGGCAGAATTAACATAGTAAAAATGGCCATCCTACCAAAGGCAATCTACAGATTCAATGCAATCCCCATCAAAATCCCAACACAATTCTTCAAAGACATGGAAAAAGTAATTCTCAAATTCATCTAGAAAGGCAAAAAACACAGAATAGGGAAAAAATTCTTAGCAATAAAAACATGGCTGAGGGAATCATCATCCCTGACCTCAAGCTCTACTACTGAGCAATAGTGATAAAAACTGCATAGTATTGGTACAGAGACAGACAGGTTGATAAACAGAATAGAATTGAAGATCCAGAAATAAAACGACACACTTACACACACTTGATCTTTGACAAAGAAGCAAAAAATAATACAATGGAATTAAAAAAGTATCGCTGGTCTAACTGGCTGTCTATGTGTATAAAAATGAAAATAGACCCATGATTTGTCACCTTGTACAAAACTCAAGTCCAAGTGGATTAAGGACCTTAACATAAAACCAGATACACTGAATCTAATAGAAGAGAAAGTAGGAAAGAGCCTTGAACTTATTGGTACAAGAGGAAATTTCCTAAACAGAATTCCAATGGCTCATACTCTAAGATCAAGAATTGATAAATGGGACCTCATGACACTTGAAAGCTTCTGTAAGGCAAAGGACATAGTCAATAAGACAAATCAGCAACCTACAGATTAGGAGAAAAATCTATATAAAGAACTCAAGAAGCTAACCACCAAAAAACAAACAACCCAATCAAAAAATGGGGTATAGAATTAAACCGAGAATTCACAACAGAGGAATCTTGAATGGCTGAGAAGCACCTAAAGAAATGTTCAAAGTCCTTAGTACACAGAGAAATGCAAATCAAAACAACCCTGAGATTCCACTTTACACCAATTAGAATGGCTAAGATCAAAACCTCAGGTGACAACACATGTTGGCAAGGATGTGGAAAA
Organism: Montemys delectorum; assembly: GCA_019843815.1. Lineage (NCBI taxonomy): Eukaryota > Metazoa > Chordata > Mammalia > Rodentia > Muridae > Montemys > Montemys delectorum. The sequence continues at coordinate 3,146 of JADRCD010211439.1, read as the reverse complement.
AGAGGAACACTCCTCCATTGCTGGTGAGATTGCAAAGTTGTACAACTACTCTGGAAATTAATCTGGAGGTTCCTCAGAAAATTGGAAATAGATCTACCTGAAGAGTCAGCAATACCACCTTTGGGAATATATCCAAAGATGCCCCACCATGATACAGGGGCACATGTTCCACTATGTCCATAGTGGCCTTATTTGTGATAGCCAGAAGCTGGAAACAACCCAGATGTCCCATGACAGAAGAATGGATACAGAAAATGTGGTTCATATACACCATGGATTACTACTCAACTATTAAGAACGAGGACCTACTGAGTTTTGCAGGCAAATGGATGGATCTAAAAAATATCATCCTGAGTGAGGTAACTCAGACCCAAAAGGACCTGCATGTTATATACTCACTAGTAAGTGGATATTAGCCAAAGTAAAAAGTACAGAGTACACAAGATACAGTCCAGAGAACTCAAAAAAGGTCAACAAGCTGAAGTACCCAAGTGAGGACACCTCAGTCCCACTTGGGAGGGAGAAGAAAGCAACCACAGGGAGGAGGGAGGGAGAGAGGGGAACCTGATCTGGTATTGAGTGAGGCAAAAGGACTGAAGCCCTGAGGGCCAGCAGAAAGAATTGAAACAGGCAACCTTGAGAAGTAGGAGGTTGTGGGGACCCTCCAAAATGCACCAGAGACCTGGGAGGTGAAAGACTCTCAGGATTCAAAGGGGTCCTGGATGAAATGCCCTACAGTGGGGAGAGTGAACTTGTAGAGCCCTTCTCCAGCAGAAAGACAGAGCATCCAGTGAGGGATGGGGTTGCTATCCCACAGTCACATCTCTGACTGATAATTGTTCTTGTTTGAAAGAATTACAGGGATGGAAATGGAGAGGAGCCTGAGGAAAAGAAGGTCCAGC
>JADRCD010211438.1:2910-16341 GCA_019843815.1 Montemys delectorum | reverse complement strand
TGTGCCCCACACAGAATAAAACCTATGGAGTCTGTTTTATGCTGGAAGCAAATATAATGGCTAGAAAAGCCTCCCATGAAGAAGCAAGAGAAAGTGTAACAGAGCTCCACAGTGTGGGGTTGGCATGGAGGAGAAACTGGGTTTCCCACCAGAAAAGAAGAACAAAGAAGCAATAACAGTCGAAATACATTGTATCAGTGTGTAAACAATTTAATGAGTAAAAAATATTACTTAAAAATGTAACACCCATCTCTTAGTTTCCTTTAGTCTTGTAGTGTATTGTGTTAAATATTTAATTCAGAAGCTGGTAACCTAGTGATATAAATGAGGTCTACTAAGCTGAGATAGAAAAAGGACAAGAGTAAGTTCCTTGATGACAGGCAAGCTGTGCTGGCAATGGGTGCAATTAAAACCTCCTGCTGGGTCCTGATGGGTGGGACCTGAGGAAGGACTCCCTCATTTCGTGGATTCCACCTCAGCTCAAGGTTAAGATCTCAAACCAACATGTCTGCTCGTGACCTATCCAGCTGCCGAGATGAAGGTTTGGACTCAGGAAGTTGTCTGTCCTCTCTTGACATGAGCTGCTGAGATGTCACAACTGTCACACTCTTCATATGTTGTAATACTGGTATATGCTGATACCCTTGATATGCTTAATATTTTACGTATGATGTTATGCGATCATTGACCATTGAACCCACCTGTTAGTTTCTCTGCCTCATGTCCCTAATTTGATAGGTTGATGTTTATTCAAACTGTAACACATAAGAGGTAGCTTGGTACCCTTCTCTCCATAGCAGGATGTTGGTGGTTCCCATAGCATGCAGGGAGGCATGTGCCAAGGGGAACAATTATCTGTCCTAGGTATGTGGTGGTGGTGTCTGGAAACTGCATGCCTACAGCTGATGGGAAGCAAGTGTACTCGGCGTGAGTGTTGTGATAGAGTTGGCCACAGGCTCTGATACTCTGCACATGGAAGACACATCCTAGCTTTTAGCACTATTAAGGGTCTTCATGATCGGGCAGGTGTAACGTTTTTCCAGAGATCTACCAGCTGAGTGTTGACCAGCTGACAGAAACCAAGGGTGCTGAGGTGCTAGGAAGCCATGTTGTCATGGTAACCATTGCAGGTATGATGCTTCAGGAGGAAGAAGCTCTTCACTCTGCTCACATTGCCTGGCTAGGTGCCATGATGATAGCCAGCTTACAGGATTTCTCCAGATGAGAGCAGGTAGAAAGATGGTACCACACAGAGATGTAGCTGGTGTTCTTCCCAGTTCCCAGAGAAGCATTCGTGAGTGTATACGTGCATGTTTTCTGGGGGATATTCTAGATATTGTTATCTTGCTCCTTTCTGAAAAATTATGAGGTGGACTGACGGAAAGCATGCTGGCCTTCTGTTATATAGAGAGCTGAGCAACATGACACGCATGCATTACTCTAGCGTAGCAGATGTGGGGCCTAAGGACATGGCCTCAGGAAGAGAAACAGGATGACATTATGTACCAGCAGGCCATACAGTTACTAAGACGCCAGAATTAAGAACTCACAAAAGGTACATCATTCATTCATGGACTAACGTTTTCCTTTCCTCCCTCCCTCCATCCTCCCTTCTCTCTATTTCTTCCTTTTATTTAGAGACAAGATATTATAGGTTGACCTAAAGTTGTGATCCTTCTGCTTCAACCTCCAAGTGCTGGGACTGAGGCATATACCACTATACCTTGTTCATAACAAATACTACTTCACAAACATCCCTGGGCAAGGCACTGTCATCATGGAACCTATCTAAAACACTGTAGAAATTCCTTTTATCCTTGAAACTATACTCTAACAGGGGAGGTGTGTAGTGCACACAAACACATGATTATTCTCCCTCCATTTTCCTTCCCTTCAGTCCTGTCTGCTCCTTCCATCCCCAGCCCTTCTCTTCCCCTTCCTTCTTTCCCATTTTCTTGCCTTCTTGCCTTCACCTTCTTCCCTTTTTCCTTTCCTTTCCTTTCCTTTCCTTCCCTTTCCTTCCCTTCCCTTCCCTTCCCTTTCCTTTCCTTTCCTTTCCTTTCTTTCTTTCCCTCTTCTCCTTTCCACTTTCTCTCCTTTCTTTCACCCCATTCTTCTTCCTTCTTGTTGATCCCCTTCTGTCTTTGCCCTTTCCCTCCCATTCTTCCCCCTCCCCATTTTCCTTATGCTCCCATGTTGTCCCTTTAGTTTCATTTAATGTGGAAGCAGCTCTACCTGTTCATGCTACACATCCAGTGCGAGGGGGATGAAGAAATCGGTGTGAGTGGGGGACTGGCTCAGCTCTCAAAGAGGAGTCAGCCAGCTACAGATGGGTTCCATCCCTCTCTCTCAATCCCTTGGTTGGGGACCTCCTACAACTCCTGGACTCCATGACTGTATCTTCATCTTTAACCCCCTAAAGAAGCCATCAAAAGTGCCTTGCTCAGTCCCCCTAGACAGTGGTGAGGGTGGATTTCGTTTGAGGTTTCTATTCAATATTCATATTTTTGGTGTTTTGCTCAGGGGTATCATTTCTTCAGAGAGATATGAGTTGAGCAAGTGGACCCAGATAGTCGCAGCCAATGAAGAAGTGATTGCTATTTAGTCTGGAGCCTGTGTAATGAATGGGAGAGAATGGGGTGTCCGACAGAGTTCTGTAAGGGCTAATTCAGGGATTAAGAAGGTCATAAGATTGGAGACAGGAATGAATTTATAGCTGTACTTTGAGCAGGATTAACAGAAGGCAAAAAAAATAAATAAATAAACATAGCATTGATAATTGGGAAGCAAAGACTGCATTCATTTGGACTGTCCTCAGGAGGGATAGCAGCAGATTGTATGGAATACTGAAAAGGTGAGGTTTTAATTTATATGAGATAAATTATCTGCTGTTTGATAATCTTTAATACGTGGAGATTTGAGAGCACTTCCTTGAAGTTTCAAATACTGTATTCTTTTCTTGTACTTCCTATTTTAAAATATTTAATGAATTTATTTTTTAAAAATTCTGTGTGTGGGAGGGGGTACCTGGAGAGGCAGAAGAAAGTGACTTCCTTTGGAGCTGGAGTTACAAGTGGTTATGAGGTGTCTGAGCTAGATGTTAGGAGCCGAACTCAGATTGTCTGCAAGGGCAGCAAGCATTCTTAACCACTGAGCCATCTCTCCAGCCCCTCAGTGGAGTTGGTTATCTTGTTACAGAGTTGATCTTACTAGAATGTGTCAAGTCAAACATTTCTACAAGTAACAACTTCCTAGCACTTAAAGAAACTTTAAAGTTAAAAAGTATATATGTTCACATATACATTTGTGTCTGTGTGTGTGTGTATGTTTGCACCAAACGCGCCTGTGTATATTCTTGCCAATCAGAAGAGAACAATAAATCAGGGTTCCAATCATCAACTCCCATGACACATTACCAGAGTCTGTGAGATATAAAACCTGGGTGCTTGTCATAAAGATTAGAAGAAAGCATTGCCAATAAGTCTTTTAGGGAGAAAAAAAGTAAGAGTTTCTTGCTGGAATCCCACTTTTACCACTTGACCTACTTTTATAGCATTTTGTGTTTACATGTATTAACTTGAACTCAATCTATTTTTCAATTATCTCAAAGGATTATGCCTGTTCTTTTAATTGTATGTTTTTTTGCCTTGTTATCAAAATTAATTGTCCTTGCCTATTTCCCATGGTCTGCAAACCCAGGGAGATGGCTGTTCAGTTTTTCCAGGGTGGTATACGCCTTGTTTGCCATCTGCTCCAGGACTATGGGGAGGCTAGAGCTCAAGCCCTGGTGACTTAGCCATGGCACATGCTAACTTTGGGTTCTCCTTAGTCATGGAACATGATAACCTTAGATTCTCCTTTCAGAGAGTTGTCTAGTTCTCTCATCAGTGACCAGACAAAACTCCAGGTGGCTTCTGGACACTACTTCTCCTATAAAATGAGACAAATCTCATTTTATTTTGGCTTTTAATTTTATTTTGGTTTTTATTAGAATTCTATTGGTTTTTGAGGGTAACTTCTCACTGCAAGATTTCTTTCAACGCCGTGCTTGTGTGTTTAAGAAGCTGTGGTTCGGGCCCACAGTGAATTCACAAACTGTGACCCAGCCATAGAAGCATATCCATCGCTCAGCATGGTTCTGTATGAGAAGGGCTTTCAGGGTCACCCAGAAGGCAGACTCTGACATCTTTAAGACTCTCTCAGCCAATCAGAACTGCTTGGGACTGTGTCTATAGTGTATTTGTCCACACTCTGCAGTGCAAATGGCACAGGGAGTACAGAATCGGGGAGGGAAATTTGGATCAGAGATGAGTTTCTCACCACAGAGACTGGTGTCTCCAAATGTTGCTTTGCTATATACCATGTAGGCTCTGCACTGTGGTTCAGGACTGTTAGGAGCACAATGGGAGAGAGAGTATCTAGGGATGGTTTATGTGGTTGTAAGAGAACACCTAAGACTGAGTAACTTGATTTTTTAAATTACATTTTATCTATTATTTTGTGTCCATGCCTCTGTGTGTACATGTATATGTATGTATGTATGTATGTATGTATATGCACATGCAATAACTATAGAGTAGAGGTCAAAGGACAACTTGTAGGAGTCAGTTATCTCCCTTTACTCTGTGGATCCTAGGGAATCAAGTTTGTGTCCTTAGGTGTGGTGGCAGGAGCCAATCTCACTGCTCTCAAACTAGTAATTTATAATGACAGCAATTGTATCTGTTTTAAAGTTTGAGAATTCTAAAGCATGGTGTACTTAGTACATAGAGACTTACGTCCACATCAGGAAATGGCAGAGACTAGACTGGCACGGTGTCCCTTGTCCTACTTAGAAAGCCAGGGATGTCATTGTGGGCCTAATACCATGACTCAAATAACCCTAACTACCTCTCAAAGACCCATCTCTGAGGACCATCACTGAGTATCTGGGAATCATATTTCCCAGATGCTCAGACCATAGCAGAGACTCAGTGTGGGCCAGTCCTCCTGGTTGGAGCCAGTACGCATACCATGGGGGAATGCCAAAGAGGGGCCTGTGCCATTTGGTCCTGGCACATGTGTCCTTGGTAGCACTCTTTCAGTCAAGTGTAGCTGAGTTTGGACCGTGGCCTGGGCACCAGACTCATCTTGGCCATCTGACAAAGTGCCTTAGCCCTCAGCCCACTCCTTCCTCAGCTCCTGTGCCTTATTCTGGATAGCCAGTATATTGGTAAGACATTGACACATCTTCTCATGAACCTCCATTTACTCCTTTAAGTTGAAATATTGTTCCAGGAAAAAATCAATCAACAATCTAGCAATATTGCATTTTTGTAGGCATCTTAAAGATGATGCTGAAGCAGTCATGTGACAATGGACTTACAGACATTGGGAGAGGGGCGGAGTTGGGGATGGAGTTGGAGGATGGAAGCTTGAGGGGTTGTGTGAAGACCAGGACCAATGAAAACCCATGGAGCCTCAAGTAGAGCAGAGCTTCCATCCTACGGAAGCTGAACGGATGCACCTGTGTGGACGAATCCTATTTAGAGGAGGCTGAAATGAGTACTTAGAGATAAGACGTGTGGGTTGGTCCTGTCAGGTAAGAACAGAGGGGCAGCTTGAATTGAGAGAAGATGAGTAGATGGGTGAAATTATGTATACTGGCCAGGGATGAGGAGCATAGGAAAGGTTTTTGGTGGCCCCAGATTTCAATATAGGGTCATTAGACTAGGCTGGGGAGTATGAGTGTGAAATCAAGAAATGGGAATTGAGTACATGCCTTTGAACACATAGCTAAAAGGACCTAGGTAGTCTTTGAACACAGAGCTAATAGGACCTGGGTAGCTGAAGAGGCAACTGATGGAACCATCTCAAGTTAGAACATTAGATGCTGTGATTGCCACATGCTGAAACAATTAGAGTTCTGACCCAGGACTGAATTCAAATGATATCTTCTATTCTGACGTTCCCCCGCCTTCATTTTGACAAATACAAAATGACTTTATTGGCAAGAAATGAGGAGAGTTGAAACCTATGTCTCCCAATGTCGGAAGTGGCAGGTTCCAAACTGGATCCAACTACCTCTTTTTCTCTGTTCTATGGCCCTAGCTATCACCCAGGCACTGATCAGAGACTCACACTGATCAGAGACTCGGTGACTTTGACATCTGATTTTTTTTGTCCTTTTCCCAGTGGCATCTCTGCCTGGCTTTGGACCACCCTTCACCTTCCACATTCCTTCTCACCTCTGAAGTTGTAACAACTATAAACTCACCTGCAAGTCAGCAACAGTTGGCCTGCTGCAGTGGGGCCTATGACAGGATTCCCAGCCTACAATCTCCTACAGCAAGCCAGCCAGCCAGTGCCTCTGCGGTTTGTGGCATAAGGGTGTTCTTTATACTCTGGCATATCTACAACTTCATCCTCATCTACAACTAGTAGAGGCTTCAGACTCTTAGGGCAAACCCATAGCTTCCCAGGCATCCCAGAATGTGGATCTCCTCAGTTTCTACTTCTGCTAAGCCCTGTGTCTCCAGACCCTGGTTCATGTTTATTACAAGAAATCTTTGAGAATTTCATACATGAATACAAAGTGTCTTAGTTAGGGTTTTACTGCTGTGAACAGACACCATGACCAAGGCAAGTCTTACAAAGTACAACATTTAACTGGGGCTGGCTTACAGGTTTAGAGGTTCAGTCCAGTATCATCAAGGCAGGAACATGGATGGCAGTGTCCAGGCAGGCATGGTGCAGGAGGAGCTGAGAGTTCTACATCTTCATCTGAAGGCTGCTAGGAGAATACTCCAAGCAGCTAGGGTGAGGGTCTTAAGTCCATGCCCACAGTGACACACCCACTCCAACAAGGCCACACCTTCTAATAGTGCTACTCTCTCTCGGCCAAGTGTATACAAACTATCATACAAAACATTTTTATAATATACATCTCTATTTTGTTAGAAGCTATGCCTCTAATCTGTGAATGGCTTTGTAATAGACACTGGGCTGTAAGTACTTATCGATGTGAGGGCACAATATATTGTGGAATGTTTGCTATGGACCATTTATAGAATGAATAACTTTGAAGCAAGAAAATATGGAACAATTTGGTTGACTTAACAGGTACGTGACAGAGGGACTCCTCAGTAGCTATTTACTAGATAGATGCAGAGTGCAGTGTTTTCTGAGAATTGTGTTAAGAGTGAAGCACACATGAATCGATTAACTTACTTGTTAAAGAAGATGTAAGTGCATGACTGGCCACACCTCTGTGCACCAATGCTGGGTAAGCCTCAGCTAACATAGTGGGCTGGAGAATGAACACCAGGCTGCCCTGGGCTGCCTCCCTTTTCATAAACATGCCCTGGGCTGATTTTTTTCTTCCATCCTGAATCCAGTTGTTTTGTGCCTGTGGATTTGTGGTCACAGTTTCTTGTAATTAGTTCTCTAGAGACAATAGTCTTCTACCAAAGAAGGCGTTGGATGTTAACCTACAGCGTGCTTTATCAGCCCCACAATGTGCGAGCTAATCACTAGGAATCTAATTTGTGCAAGAACCCTTTGCAAGCCCGGCCCTCCCCTCCCAGAGCTCCCAGAACCTTCATCAGAGCCCACAGACTCTGAACTTTGTTTTCTAGATATAGATATAAATATGTAATTTCCTCCCAAGATTTGATCTTTGGTTGTGTGTTCTTGCAATATAAATGAGTGATGTCACCCAGAAGGCACACAAAGCCATCAGAACTTGGGAGCTTAGGTAGGACGTGGGTGTATTAGGCAGTGACATGCCAATGTATAAGACAGAGAAATGAATGCATTAGAATGGCCTGGCAAGAACCACACCACACAGTCTTCTAGCATGCCTGGGGTAGGCTTGGGTATAGAGGAAGGGATCCTGTGGGTTGGGGAGTGTGGTCATCATGGCCTCTTGGATGTGCTGAGAAATGGTTCCTGCTGATTCTGAAGATTAGAGTGAGGGACTTAACACTTTAAAGGGCATAAGGTGTTGGGGCATCTATAGGCCTCTGTCTTGGCATGGAAGCTAAATGCTAGAGCTGAACTTCATAAATCTATCAGTCATAGAAGCCACTGAGCTAGTATGTCCTGTCAGCAAGGGAAACTGCTGGGTGTAAACTGAGGCATAGGGAGCTTTAGTCACATCTCCCACGGCTTGGTTTAGATGCCTGACCAGGGTAAATCAGGAATGAAGAAAAAAACATACAGAAAATATGGAATCTGGTGGGTTGTGCTTGCCTCATGGCAGACACCTGCTAAGCAAACTAGAAACTCAGTCTATTTAACGTGAACAGCACTAGGCAGATGTGATAGTGTGAGTGGGAGGTCTCTCTTAGGAGAGCAGTCTCCTAAGGGCTGGAATACACTGGCATTTGGAAAGGTTTGGAAACACTGACACTTGTACCAGAGGAAGGCTTTGCCATTTCCATGGCTTTGAGGAATTGCAGTCCTTGACCTTGTTATGGTCATGTCAGTGTACATATTCAATAAGGACATCATCTGCTCCTCGTTCATTCGTTCATTCGTTCATTCATTCATTCATTCATTCATTGATGGCTTCCTCTGCTCTAGACTAACAAGCAGCTCTATAATAAGGAAAAGTGTCATAGGGCAGCAGTGTGATCTGAAGCAAAGTTTGAAAGGCCTCTTTCCCTGACTGTCCTTGTCCAGACTGTTGTACTAGGGGGTAAGGTGGACCTGGGTCTCTTTGTACTAGAGCCCTAGGAAGGAGAACTCTGACGTGCCTTGCCACGTGAACACGGCACTTGGCTTATTTTCATCTTGGGAGATGATGAGGCTTTGACAGCAGGGTGTGTTCTCTTCCAGGTTTTTCGAGCCATCTATTTCCCATGTACTTGCTTGGGTTGCACCATATGGGGGTGGTCCTGCTCCACATCCAGCGGGAAATCCCCCCACAGATTCCCTTTAATGTGTATTGCTCACAGGATTCATACGATAATTTGAATTCCAGTTGACTCTCAATTTCAAGCTGCGACTTTTCGGACTCAGAGATGCTGGTCCAGCTCGAGACTTCTCATCTGACCTGAAGCTCTGGGCTCATTTGATTTTTATCAAATGTGTACAGAAATAAAAAAAAAAAACATGCCTTGTTTTTTGCTTCTTAAAAGTGCTTTTAAAAATAAATTGAATATTTTTCAGAGCAGACTCAGGCTAACAGAAAAATTGAAAACCAAAGTAGGATGCTTTTATATACCCTATTCACTCAGTTCTTCTATGTCAACATCTTGTGTTGATTCAGAAAAATATCAGCTAGGTGATACAAGATGGGTACATCATTGCTAACCAAATCTCACAGTCTATATTGGGGTTGACTCTGTATGTGACACCAACCTGTGTGTTTTGCCAGGCACATTATGCCATGCATCTGCTCCTGTAGTAATATGTACAGTGCCACCCTAAGAGCTGCGTGTAGAGTGCCACTCTAAGAGCCCTGTGCCACAGGGTTTTATTCATTCAGTACTGAAGGACACCTTAGCTGTTTCCATGTTTTGTCTGTTGTGAACCAAGTTCTTACAAGTCTACTGTAGGAGTTTATATGTACACTTATACGTCATTTGAGAAATACAGGAAATACAGCTCCTAAGAAGGACAGCACAGTTCCTTGGAATTGTGGTTAAGACTACTGCAAACATTTTAGAAATCTCCATGTACCTTTGTTCCTGGGGCCTCTCTTCCCATCAGCATTGAGAGTCACTGTGATCCTCAGCCTTAGGTACCTTGTGCTGCTAAGTAGATGGTCATGAACTTCCTGATATGTGCTGCTGAATAGACTGTACTGTCTACTCTCCTTCTGTTTACTCTCCTTGATGCCATGTCAAAACACTTGACAAAAGCACTTTTAGGAAGCAGTGATCTGTGGGCCCTGTTTGGGATGGTTGTGGACCCTCCAGGGGATGGAGCCTTGGTGGTGGACCTACTGGGGTTCACTTCATGTTCTTTCTCCACTTGCTGTGTGCTGGTGAAATATGATCACTCTGTTTCCTGACAGCCAGGCAGGCAGTGTGCTCCTGTTGCCTTGCCTCTTTCATCTTGATGGACTCTACCTCCTCTGGAACTATCAGCTCAACTAAACCCTTCCTCCACACAGGCAAAGTTTCTTTGGGTCAGGGTCTTCTACTGCAGCCACAGAAATGTAAGCAAGGGTTTATCTTAGCTCACAGTTTGAGGGTGAAAAGCAGCAGGGTGGGAATCCACGGCTGCAAGAACATGGTGCAGCAGGGTGGGAATCCACAGCTGTAAGAGCGTGGCGAGCTGGGTGGGAATCCACGGCTGTAAGAGCGTGGTGAGCTGGTTGCATTGCAGCCACTGTGAGGAAGCAGGGGAAGGTGACTGTTCCCACTCAGCCTTTCTCCCCTTTTCATTCCATAAGTCAGAGTCCTTAGGCCATGGGATGGTGCGGACCACATTTTATATGCTCCTTCCTACTTCTTTTAGCCCATTTTCAGAAGCCCCACACAGATGCAGAGGCTTGTTTCTATGATGATTGTAGATCCCATTAAGTTGACAGTCATTGTTAACCACTACATTTCTTCCACACTCATTTTCCACTTGACTGTCTTTGGTGATGTGTCTGATTGCCGTATCACTGTGGGGGGGGGGGATGTCAAGTAGTGTGTTCTGGATGCCTCATGTGTGCTGTGCCATATGGAAATTTTCTCTTCACCATGTCATTACTCACTTTAGAGGATTTTTTTCTAACAAACAGATATTTTGATAATAAAGTTGAGCATCAAATTTCTTGCTGTGGATTACATTACAGTTAACCTCACGACTAAGTATGAGGTGACCTACATATTTCCCCATGTTATATCTTAGATGAGTCTGCATTGTGCATTTAGTTCTACAATATGTTTTGGGTCATTTTGGAAAGATGTAGAATCTGTGTCCAGACCCCCTTCCCTTGCTGGGGTGTGACTGTCCTGTCTCCCCCCCTCACCTCCCCACTCTGTTGGTTGAGGAAGCTCTGATAGGTCACTGATAACGCAGCTGCTATGAGGAAGGACATCTGCTGCCTGTGTATGGGGGATCGATCGTATCCACGTTCGTTATTCTGTTCCATTTGCCTGTCTTTTAGAGCCATCGTTTGTCTGTGACTCTCCATAAATATGAAACCTCAGATACTATGCGAGGCCTGCTTCCTGTTCCTGTTCTGTCATCCTTATGCTAGGCATAGGGTTTAGGGGTGAGCCCTGAGACCCACGGGAGGTTAAGGTGCAGCTTCTCTGCTCTTGGCTCTTTGTGACACTGTCGGCACATGGGGTGGCTTAAAAACAGAGATGCATTTCTTATAGCTCTAGAGGATGGACATTCAAGGTCAGGGCATGGGCGGGGCTGTTTGCTCAGCAGGCCTCTGTCCCATGTGTGTGTTACTCAGGTTTTGTTCTTTATGGTCAGACTTGCTTTTATTTTTCTTATTAGGGCACCAGGCTATTAACTTCTGATTGTATAAGACTTTTCCTGGACACACAACCCCCCCCCACACACACACACATACACACACACACACACACACACACATACACACACACACACACACACACGCATACACCCACATTATCTCAGAGAACCTGTAACAGATCAAAGTAACCATTATATAAAGACCAGCCAATACGTGTGTTGGAGTTACCTACAGAAGTGTGGGTGAGGGGTGACTGACAGGTCAGGGCTGAATAGCCACAGCAGCTGCACCGTGGAAAAGCCAGCAGAGGTTACACAAGAGTCAAGACGTGGGCAAACAAAACCCAGTGTGTGTGAGTTAGGACAGTGGGCCAAGATGAGGGCATATTTTTGAGGATATGCATCAAGCTTTTCCAGAGACCAAGGACACTGGATATCAATCAATCTAAGAGTTGCCTGAATGTGAGGCAGGCAGATGGATTGTCTGCTCAGGGTAGAAGTGGTTTCTCCAGTGGACCACTTGCTTAGCCTCCAGTGTGTCACACAACTGTTGAGCATGGTGGCATGGCAAGGATAGAACTGGGTACAGGACACAGTTCAGGAATTTTGCCTTCAAGAATCCAGGGTCTAGAGGAAGTGGAAAATCCAGTGTAGGGGTTCCAGTGAAGTCCAGATCACATCAGGCCCAAATTTATATAAAAATAAGTTAATTCTATTTTTGCTCTCTTTTAAAATTACAATTGTAAGTTAGCATACAGAGTATTGGGATTTATTGTGGCATTTTCATACCTATGTGCCATTAGACTATGCTTGTTCATTCTCTCTTCCACTGTCCTTCATACATGTCCACTGTCCACACATCTCCCTATCTTTCTGTTTCTCTTCCTGCCTTCAGATAGGATATCCCTTCTGCATCCTTATTATGTAGATTCAATTCCCTTCTCTTCCTCAACATCTCTTTATTTTTTCTCTTAATTTCTTTCTATTATCTCTAAATCCTAGGTTCTTTCCTCCGTATACAACCTCCCCAACAGTGGTGTTTCAATCTGTGTTTCTCTCTCAGTTTTATTTCTCTTACTTTTTTCCAGCAGGAAAGGTCCCATCATAGAGTTGCATACAATTAGAGAAATACATAGAGAAATACAATTTATTGTGCCTGTTGCATGGAGGCTTCAAAAGTTTAAACACTAAATTACCATGAGATTTGGACATCCTGCATTTGAATATATAGCCAGCCATATATGAAAGTGGGGTCTCAAAGAAATATGCATATACCATGTTGACAGTGGTATGGTTCACATAGAACTTGGTATACAACAAGCATGTATAAATGAATGGATTTGGGAGCAAACATGGTCATCCATCCACTGTAACATTGCTAGCCCGTCCTTAAAAGGGACTCTGGCATGCCCTACTGCCATGCTGCACCTTCAAGGCAGGTGGCTAAGGAAAGTGTTTCAGTCTCAACAAGACAAAAATTAAGTTTTGCCATTTACATGAAGTCTCTGGAATGATTAGATTCAAAGACAAAGAAAATAGTCACAGAAATGGTGGTACCAAAACAGGAAGAGAGGGAAATGGGCAACTTTATTAGATGATTGCAAAGGTTCAATTTGGCAAGATCAAAAATGGGAAAACACTGAACTTTGCTGGACTATTATTTAAGATAAGTTTTAATGCACATATAGATATCCATAAATATCCATATTTATCCACATTATATCAACATTAAATACCCAAACATAAAAGAATATAGAAGATAGGTATAGCAGAGGCCCCCTCATACCCTCTGGCAGATAGTGTGGGGTTGGAAGATGATGTACAAGCCAGAAGCCTATCTCTAGCTGTGACACCCTAACTGTCATCTATAGTCCCTCTGGTCTGGGTGCCATTACCAAACTAGGACAATAGTCTCTACCTGCTTGTCCCATAATGCTGTATGTATGAAGATCAAAGAGTATTGTAATCACAGAGATAAAAAGTCCTGAGTCCTTTTCACATACAGCTGTCATAGCACGA
>JADRCD010211437.1:0-39449 GCA_019843815.1 Montemys delectorum | reverse complement strand
TCAAAAGTGTAGTGTATTATATTGGTATTAATAAAATTACAAGGTCAGACGCAAACATTCTTGCCTGTTCAGTGATAGCTCATTTTATATAAAAATTAATTATTTTTAAAAGTTCCTATTTTATGTAAGAATACACAACTGCATTGTCTAATTTGCACTGTGACATAAAATAATACATTAAAAGTGTCATATTGAAAACTACCCCATTTATAAGATTCTGAGTGTGTTATCTTGATCATAATGTGCCTGCACAAAGAACCCTGGTGTTACAGTGTCGACAGAATAGTTGTAAGAACGAACTCTCCTCAGCAATAAATTTGAAATAAGATTAATGTTACTTTTATTAAGGAATAAATTTGTTTCCATTATAAAACTTTAGCAGGTTTTTTGGAGAACAATTTTCTTGGCCCTGGTCTCTTACAAAGCTTTCCAAAGGATCATGAAATCATGCCATCTTTTCATAAATTTCTCTGTAGCAAGCAGAAGCATTCAAAATCATTTCGTTTGTTCAGATGGTGAGGACTCTAAAGGGACTGAGACCTGTACTCCAATCACCAGCACCTGCAAAATTTATTCTGAGGCTCAGCACACACCTGTGAGCTTTCATCCATCCACATCAGAACGGCTGCTTAACTCCAGGGCAGAGGGATTATAAGCCCCGTCCTGGGATTTGCTGTCATATTTCTACAGTATACATGACTGAGGCTCCCGCCCACACATTCAAGGGTTCTGATTATCCAGTCCCAAAGCATCCACTTCCTTCATGATCACTTAAGCCCTGAACTGCATCTTTTAACACTTGCAGCTTGAACGACCCTGCTTGATTTAGAGTGTCAGACACAAACTTCAGCTTCCACTCATGGTGTTCTGGATTCCACCCAGGTGGTTTAGTGTGAAATTATGGTGAATGAATTTTTTTTTTTTTTCATGAAAAATTGTTAGGGATGCATGCCTGATGAAAGTAATTTAGAAGCCCTTTTTGCTTACATTTTTTTGATTTTACCGTATCGCCGTCCTGTCAGGTAAGCACACAGCTCCTGTTATGGGCCTTGCTTGTCTGTCTTTCTCTTGATTCCTTGGATGGGTCTTACTGACATTCAAGGCTATTCTAAGCCAGCATAAATAAATATATAGAGTATAGAATGTGTTATTCTCTTAACAGATAAAAAATACAAGTCACTGAAGAGTTTAATCAATTATGACACAGTGAATTACATTTGTAACTCAGAATTACTCTTTCTGTAATGTGTATACTTTTGCAAAGACAGTCCTTTCCATTCGGGCATGGACTTTCAATACTGAAAGTTGTAACTTGCTGCCTTAGTTTACTTACTAGTGCTATGATGAAACGCCATGTCCAAAAGCAAGTTGGAGAGGAAAAAGGTTTGTTTGGCTTACAATTCTACATCCATAAATCCGTCACTAAAAAGAGTTGTTACAGGAACTCAAACAGGGCAGGAACCTGGAGGCAAAGAGCATAGCGGCAGGCTTCTCATTAGCTTGGTCCCCCTGGATTTCTCAGCCTGCTTTCTTATAGAACCAAGGATCACTAGACCAGGGGTGATACCATGCACAATGGACTGGTCCCTCCCCCATCAATCACTAATAAAGTGTTCTACTGGCTTGCCTACAGCCCAGTCTTATGAAGGTGTTTTCTCAGTTGGGGTTTCCTCCTCTCAAATAATTCTAACCCTGTGTCATGTTGACATAAAATTAGCCGGCATACCAAGATGTCCATTGCAGGAAAGATTATCATGATCCTAGGGTAAATTCTAGACTTTGACACACTCTTGCCTGATAGTTCTACCAATTGTATTAACAGTAATAACTTGTCTCTTGCATCCAGTATTAGTTGCTATCCTTGTTACTATGGAAAACAAACCCTAAGTACCAACCATATCTGTCTTTTGAGGTTAAGATTACCTCACTCAGGATTAATTTTCTACTTCTATCCATTTATCTGTGAATTGTTTTTGGTCTTGGATTTTATTTTTAATAGCTGAGTAATATTCCATTATGTAAATGTGCCATTTTTTCTTGATCTATTCATCTATTGATGATCTTCTAGTCTGTTTTCAGTTTCTGGTGATGATAAGCAGAGCAACAATGAAGTGTTTTATAATAGGATGAAAAACCATTGGGTATATTTCTGAGTATGTTATAGCTAGAGCTTGAGAGAGATCTATTTCTAGTTTCCTAAGGAACTATCATACTGATTATCATAGTAGCTATACAACTTTGCACTCCCAACAGCAATGGATGAATGTTCTTATTCATACTTGTTAGCACGAACTATATAATTTGTTTCATTGATCTTGGACATACAGATTTTGATGTATATTTCCCTGATGTGATGACTGAGGATGCTGAACATTTCCTTTAAGTAATTCTTAGTCATTTATGTTTCCACTCTTGAGGTTTAGATCTATATCCCATTTTCTTTTGATTTCTTTTCTTGATGTTCAGTTTGCTTAGTTCTTTATCTATTTTACATATTAGTCCACTATCAGATGTGTAGCTGGTAAAAAACCTTTCCTCACTCTGTAGCGCGTCATTCTCCATATAATGGTGTTCTTTGATGTAGAGTAGTTTTTCAGTGGAATTGATGTTCTCAGGAAAAGTTACAAAACAATATACTAACTTTCAGCACTTGATCCTAAAGCTTTTAACCATCTTACACTGAAAAAAATCATTGAGTCCAATTTCAAAGACATCTATAATATTTATAGTCATTGTTGAGAACTAGCAAAAGATAATTGGCCTGACTATTCTTTTTTGTACGTGTCTGTAATCTCATCATGGAAGTTAAATATTTTCAATAATAACTTGGTATTAGAAAATATTTCCAATTTATAAAGGAAGAACATGGGGAGAACTAGAAAATATTATTTCAAACCAAAACAAAATTCAGATGGTAAACCCTGAATATTACAGCTCCATATCCAGCACCTAAAATGTGTGGTACTATCTTAGATCCAACCAGTCCAGATATCCCCATCCTATGACCTTGCTATTTACAGCATACATAGCCTCTCTCTTGAGCCACTCATACTTTCAACTTTCCTCAGCAGATACTCAATATTTCTGGTATATCCCACATCCTGGAGTACCCAGGGTAAATTAGATGCTCCCTTTGTGGTATCTAAATATGTTTGGCCCAGGCACTCTATTAAGATATATAGTCTTGTTTGAGGAAGTGTGTCACTTTGGGCATGGGATTTAAGTCTCTTATCCTAGCTGCCTGGAAGCCAGTCTTCTACTAGAAGCCTTAAGATGAAGATACATAACTTTCAGCTCTTCATACACCATGCATGGATAC
Organism: Montemys delectorum; assembly: GCA_019843815.1. NCBI lineage: Eukaryota > Metazoa > Chordata > Mammalia > Rodentia > Muridae > Montemys > Montemys delectorum. Next base: position 36,130 of record JADRCD010211437.1, on the reverse strand, counting down.
AGTCATCCTCCCACCTTAATGATAATGGACTAAACCTCTGAACCTATGAGTTAGGCCCAATTAAATATTCTTATAAGAGTTGCCTTTGTCATAGTGTCTCTTCACAGCAGTAAAATCCTAATTAATACAGAAGTTGGTACCAGGGACTAGTATATTGCTGTGATAGGCCAGACCATGCTTTTGTTTGGAGGAATGTGAATTTTGTGACTTTGGATTTGGAATGCAGTAGAATCCTTTAAGTGGGGTTTAATGGGCTATCATAGTAGGAATATAGAAGACTTTGTTGATGAGGGTGACTTGAACTGTAGAAGACTGGCTTTCAGAGAAGTATATTAGTATGTGGCATGCTTAGAAAGAAAAAATATAAAATTTATGGTTCAAGTTATATAAGGACTCCAGGAATGGAAATGGAGCTGAATCCTGTGTTCAAGGAGATAAACACATTAAGGGAGTGGTCACTTTGTTGCAAGATCCCACCCAGCTAAGATTATTGTTTGTGTACTTACTATTGAACAAAGAATATTTATATCATGTTAGGTGTTATTGCTACTTAGCTGTTGTTTTCACTTGGACTTTTAATTTGCAATGAACTTCAAGCCAGTAATGAAAAATTAAAACTTTTTATCTGGATCTTGAGGCATAGTGGATATGAGAAGCTTAGGCACAAGCAAGATGGTACACTCCTTTAATTTGAGGAGAACAGAGGCAATAGATCTCAGAGTTCAAGGAGAGCCAAGTACAAAGCAAGTTCTAAGTAGAGAAAAGCTTCAATCCAGGTATGGGTAAACCACATTTTTAATCTCAGTACTTAGGAGACAGGCATGCAGATCTCTGAGTTCAAGGTCAGTCTACAGAGCATGTTGGAAGACAGCCAAGCTTCAGCAGTGAAGAAATTTGAAAAGAGAAAGCTGGATAGAATAGAATAGATAGAATAGTTCTTGTAATAGAACAAGGGGACCATGTTCAAGTGCCAGCAAGCAGCAGAACTAGGCAGCTTCAGCTTTGTGACTCTGGCTTTATAGTCAAGAGGAGGAGGCTACTGGGACAATTGATGCTGTTTAGCTGAAGCTAAGAAATTAGCAGTGATTAAGAAGTGACCAGTATCACTGAGGTGAAAGAAGGACCATGTTTTCTAAGAGCACAAAGGTCTGTTACAGAGATAGCTAATGTTGTACCTCATGCTGTAGCTACACTTGGTGATGCGTAAGAGCCACCCAAGTGGTATTGGTTTTGAAGGCAGGAAGAGGTTATGGAGAGCTGATGAGTCTCAGCACTGTGAGAGGCTATAGAAGGCCATTGGTAAAGGTACAGCCTCAGTTGTAGTTGATAGCCCAGGACTGAAGGGGTCATGCAAAGAACCTGAGGCTTGGTGCCATGAAGGAAGCCTCTTGGTAAATCCTAGTTGCAGTGGAAGATATCAGTGGATTAGAGAAGTCCAAACTATGATGTGATCACCAAGAATAGCAGCATCAGTGGAGTAGTCTCAGTGAGAGCCTAGAGTGCTACAGAGGGCAAAGTTGGAGAAATGACCTGAGCCCTTTGGAGGAGCCCAGAGGATCATGTGTGAATCCCACACATTAGAATAAGAAATTGAAAGTAAATTTGAAATTGCCTTGGATTCCCCAAGATGGTAGAGGTGTCAGAGCCATAGAATAGCTGCCCAGAAAAGCAATTAACTGAAAATGCCCGCAGTTTCACCAACTGAGTTCTCTCAGCTAGGGCGGGATCAAAGAACCAGAAATAGAGGGTTTGAAATGCAAAGAGAAAACACAAAGCCAAGTTGTGTCCCAATCAAGGCTCCACTTTACTTAGAATAAATTAGGGTTTTTATAGTCACAAGAGAAACCAAAACCAAGTCTCTAGATTATAGTACAAAGAAAGTTCAGGTGCCAAAGTCCCCAGGTTCAGAAGATATTCAGGCAGCTGGCGAACTCAGGTGGTGGGCGTACTCAGGTGATGGGCATGCTCAGGCTTCTTCAAAGACAAACAATCAACAGAGAGCATCTGTCTTAGCTCCCAGGTGTTAGCCCACAAGCTGAGGCTGCCAGATGTCGGATGACTGAAGTGAAGAGGGAAGGTAACAGTTAACAAGGAATAGAACCAGCCCAAGAGAATAAAGTTTTTTGCTGCTACAAAGATCTACAAGCTGCAGTTAAACAAGGATGAATGGATTTGGAGTTGTGAAAGAGCTCTTTAACATTAGATACGGAAACATTGAATTTGGAGTTCGCCCAGTTAGTTTTCTGTCTTGCTTTGGTCCAGTATTTTTTTTTATATTTCATATGGGATTACATTTAAGAGACTGCATAAATCTCAGAAGAGACTTTGAGCTTTAGATTTTTAACATTGTGAGACTGCTATAGACTATGGGTACTTTTGAAGTTAGGCTAAATGTATTTTGCATTATGGTATGGTTAGATATGGGTCCTGTAGACTCATGTTTGAACAAGCCTTTCGGGGGCCAGGGAGTGAAACGTGGTGGTTTGTATATGATCAGCCCAGGGAGTGTACTATTATGAGGTGTGGACTTATGGGAGTAGGTGTCGCCTTGTTGGAGGAAGTGTGTCACTGTGAGCATGGGTTTTAAGACCCTTGTCCTAGCAGCCTTCAGATGAAGATGTAGAATTCTCAGTTCCTCCTGAACCATGCCTGCCTGGACACTGCCATGTTCCCACTTTGATGATAATAGACTGAACCTCTGAACCTGTTAGCCAGACCCAATTAAGTGTTGTCTTTATAAGAGTTGCCTTGGTCATGGCATCTCTTCACTCTTCACAGTAAAAGTAAGATAACTCTTAAATCTTCCTATGCAACCCTCTCCAGGGCTTTGATGAGGGAATCCAATCCAACTGTGCATTGCTTGGGCTCTGTAGCTTTTCTCTGAGCACTTGATACATGCCTCCACCATCCTGTCTTAATTCTCCGTACCTGCCCCATCAGCATGAGATGAATGATCTTAAGTCGAATAATTAGTCCAAAGAGTAGAAAAAGCCCCTGGGCAGAATCCAAGTGTCTGCATGGTCGACCTGGGGAAATACTTTCTCAGGAGTCATTGTTTCAGCTGTGCATACCAGATTACTCTCTTTTCAGATGGTCTCGTTACAAATTAATATCTTTCAAATCAGTTTGCATTTTTATATCTTCAAGTCCTTGTAGGTAGTGTTTTAGCCACATAGCACCTTTTATACTGCTCAAACACAAAAATGTGGTCTTCTTTAACGCCACTAATGTTTTTTTGCAATTACATCCCAGGTATTCCATGATACTATGCCTATTATCCTACCTTTGACAGACTGTAAATTTTTTCAGATATAATTCTCTGGGGCTCTTATATCCCTGCTTTCACTGTAAACATGAGTAAAGATAATGAACAACAATAATTCCAAAGCCTAAATGTGATTCTGTCTTCCAGACTTCTCCAGCCAAAGAGTCCGTTGCAATTAAAGTCAGTCTCAGTCAAGTTTTTAGCACATAGGCACAGTATAGATTTTTAACAGGATCTACATAAGTAGCTTATGGTCCAATCCCCAGTAAAGTGTTACAATATGATACCTTATGACAGTCTTTACTCTCCACAGTTCTCTCTCTTCTTCTGCACCCTTGCTTTAATGATTCATACATCTCTGTCTACAGCATTCTGGAGTTTTATAACCCACTACCCAAACACTTCCCCATACCTTTTAGTAACCACTTGCAAAGATCTAAGAATACCGTGGTCATATTTATCAAAGAAATGACCTTACTTTTCAGTACCAATTTGCATTGTTTCTTTTTTTTTTCTATTGTTGTGACAAAGTATCACCCAGAAACAACTTAATAGAAGAATGTATTTCCTCTCATTTTTCAGATATTTTCAGGCAATTATGTGAAGGTAAGCAACGTGGAGAGGGCTCTGACTACAGGGTTTAATGATTCCAATAACAGACCAAAAAGTAAAAAGCAGAGACAAGAACTAGATATAGATAAAACCACAAAGCCTACCCCTAGTGACGAACTACTACTAACTACCCAAGCCTAATCTCATAAATAATGATTGATTTCAAAATTATTCCACATGCTGGAGACCGAGTATTTAACATGTAAGAATTTGGTAGATATCTCAGAGGCAAAACCTAGCACCTAGCTCAGTAGCTCCTACTGTGCTAGTGGAGTGTGCGTGCGTGCGTGTGTGTGTGTGTGTGTGTGTGTGTGTGTGTGTGTGTGTGTGTCTGTGTCTGTGTGTCTGTGTATTAGAGTGTATATGCACAAATGTATGCTCCCATGAGCACTCTCATAAGCAATGTGACTAATCTCTCAACCTCACTGGGCCACAACAGATGATTTTTTAACATGTTTTCTCCAAAAAAAAAAAAAAAAAAAAAAAGGAGTCATCACATGTACACTGTTCATTGAACAGTTTTCTTTCATCTGTAATTTAGCTTTGAAGGTAGGCAGTTCTGCTTTTAAAATAACGGTCTACATTCACTTCTTGTCAAAACACTAATTAATAGGAAAATATAAATTATGGTGAGTTGCCAATGTAGCACAAACTGAAAGTACAGTCCAGAGGGCCATGCACATGGTACAAATGGAATGTGAGACCATTTAACCATGAAATGAAAATAATCGTTTGTCTTGTAAGTTACACTAACTGCTCACCATTTTTGTTGGTAGTTTAAAAAAAAAAGGCATATTGCAATCAAGTTATCATGGATTCATGCAATGTCTGGTAGTGTCAATAACAAAAATATATTAGGAGCCTCACATCCACTTAAACTTGAAGCTGTGCGTATGTACAAGTAGTCAGAGGTTGTGTATATTCATTTTGCATGACATGATGACATAACAGTGTTATACACAAGGTTCATGGTGAACAACCACACAGTCGATATCAGAAGAAGTAGGAGGAGGTAAGGAGGAAGAGGAGGAATAAGGATCAGAGGAGAGGGGAGTAGGAGGGAGGAGCAGAACTATGACGAGGAGGAGCTGGTCAAAGAACTCCAAAATTATCATATGAGTGTTGCAAGTAAATTTGCAGCGCTGTATTGGGCCCTACTCAGACCTATTCTGATTTGTGTGTGGCCCTCAGACAATGAGCTGGGCAACCTGTTCTACAAAGTGACTCTGCCATTTCTTTAATCAGGTGATAGAACTGATTTTATTCCCTTCTCTTTGAATGGGAACTGGCATTAGCACTTGCTTCCTACAATAAAATGTGGTGAGAAGGTAGACTGCAGCATTCCCAACTTTAGCCTTAAGAGCTTTACAATTAAATATGATATGAATGATACAAATCACAGCAAGAGAAAATGTCAACAGTCAGTTCACATAATCATGGGCAATTATATTGCAAGAAAAATGCATCATGTTGTAATTGTGTATATCAAAAACTAACTGAAACACAGTTTCAGTTTCTGAAGTGTCTAAATTCCCACACATAAGCACATGCATTTCAGAAAGTTTGAAAATAAGTATAATAAAAATGAGTGAATTTTAATTGTATATATTAAAAAATTGAATATCCAAATTCATCCAAATTTCTTCATCATCCAAATTTCAAGTGCAATAAACTCTCAAGTACACTGTCAGTCCTGTGATGATATGCCTTATTCTGCCAGTTTGCAATGAAAAACAACCCAGTTAAATTGTCATGATCTATAATGAACCACTCACATATTTTAACTTCCTAGAATAGTTCTTTCAAATAACCCCCTCTCAAAAAGTGTGTACAGCAGTAATGCCTTTAATCTTAGGGTCCTGTAAGAACTAAAATGCTTCTTGACAAAAAAAAACAGAAGGGCCCTCTTTGTATTGACAAACTCTAGCAAACTAAAGGAATTATACAACATTTTTACTCTAAGTCTCTTAAGCCTTCAATTACTCGGAAAAACAGGTGAGTCCTTTTAACACCAGTTTATTAAAAGTTAAGACATATTTAGTAAGTTATTTTGTCTGTTCCTGATGCCTATTTTACCAATACTCAAAGCCAGCAGAGTCCTTTATATGCTTTGAAATAAGGAAAAAATTAGCCTTCAATATATAATTTTGAAGTAAAGTTTCTTTTTTCTGTAGTTTTGGGGATTAAAGCTAAGTAAAGTAAAAATTCTAAAGTAAACTGCCAAAAAAGTCATGAGTTCTGGGCATTCAAATGCTTTTGACTTGTAATAGCAAAATCCCATGAAGAATGTATGATAATTAGCTGTGCTACACAAGCAACCCGGTAAGAGTGACAGATATACTATGAGCCCATGCAAATCCGAAAGGAGTCATTAATTTTCATTGTATGCATTTTATGAGTTTGGGTTCTTTGCTTCTGCTGTGTAGTTTTATGTTGACTTGATACAAGCTGGAATCATTTGGTAAGAAGTAATGAGAAATGAGAAAATGTCCCCATCAGATTGGCCTATAAGCCAGCCAGGAGTGATTTATCTTCATTTGTGACCGAGATAGAAAGGCCCACTTCGTAGTGGAAATACCACTTCTAGACTTCTGGTCCTGACTTCCGTAGGAAAGCAAGCTGAGCAAGTCTTGAAAAGCAATTTGGTAAGCAGCAACATTCCTGCAAGGTTTCTGCATCAGTTCCTGCCTCCATGTTCCTGCCTCGAGTTCCTGTCCTGACTTCTCAATGATGGATTGTAGTGCAGGGTTATAAATCAAAATAAACTCTTTTCTCCACAAGTTTGTTTTTGATTATGGTGTTTTAACAGAACAATAAAACACCAACTAATACAGTTCTATAATATTACATTCCAAAATGCTTTCATTAACTAAGAAAACAACATAGATAATATTACATTATTAAATTTCTATATTCCCCCATTTTATCTTAATTTAAAACCATTACTTGCCTCAACAGCATTCATTCTAAATATTCTTAAACAAATCCATATAGTTTTATTTAACTGAGACTCACTGAATATAAAGCAAAAATGAAAAAAATCCTCCTTTGCTAACATTATTTTCTATTTATACTCTTAAAAATGATTTTACTATGTAGAGTAGATCACATAGTAACACTTCTGATTGAAAAATACTGAATCTGTCAACATGTCATTCTGTCTTTATTGTCCAACAAATAATAAAATAAACTATATTCCCATAATTTGAATAAAATTTATATTATTCTTCTACTAGACTAAATTCTTAGAAGCAGCTTAGTGACAGAGACATGAAAAAAAATGTTCTGCCAGAACAAATTTCATATATGTCCTCTCCCTATTTGAAGAGTAACATCATCATAACTCTTTCTTTCTTATTGACTTATATAAAGTAGAAAAGCCATTCAGCAAATAGCAGAATTTTTTTTTAAAAAAATGCAGATTTACATAGAGAAATAGTGGTAGAGTTCCCACAGCTAATTTACATATTTTAAGCCGTAGAAACTAGTTAAATAAAAATGCAACCTTCACTGATCATATCTGATATGCTTCAAATAGGTCATTTATTTAGTTATAGCATGGTAGCTGTGCTTACACAGTATTCTCAAAGTTCTTGATCTTAAATCTCTGTCTATTCATATCGATGTGCTGGATGCAGTTCTGATTATTGTTCTTTACATGATAAAGAAGAAGGTGTTCAACACCTATTCAAGCTTATAAGGAAAATTTAATAAAAAAAAAATCATGTTTGCGAAAGGGCTGTGTATACTACAGAAAGTTCTTGGGGGTACTTTTTAAATCTCGGTTATTTGTTTATAATCCAATAGTATCAACATTGCTCAGAAACTGAAAATATTCATCAATTAAGTGTTCTGACTGCTATTGGTCAGCCATGTTTCCTCTTGAGGTCAGTTCCAACAAGGTTTACATTTATGCCTTGAGAGTTTTGATATGAAAATTGTTTCTTTTATTTATTTCCATGAGATAGAAGGAAAAAACACCACATGAACACAGATGAGAGAGAGAGAGAAAGAGAGAACATATAATTTACAGGCAAATTATTTGAGCATGCTAAGCCAGACTGTGTTAAATAAGGCAACTCTATCAAAGTTCCAGGATCCTGCAGAAATGTGCACTGGACATGAAAAGTTTTTAGTGTACGATTCGCACTTACCACCTGTCAATTCCTTCTATGTTAAACAAAGCCAGTGTCAGTAGGAGGCATAATGTGCTAAGACTGTGAAACTTAATGAATCACAACAAAAGTAAGGCTTGGCTTCACAAAGGCCTTTCAGGTCATACCTGATCGTATCCAATGTGGAGAAGAGCAGATGGCACATCAGCATCCACCAGGACCCCAGCACTGTAGGATTAGCCCAGCGTCTCTGTAAGTGTTTAGGAACAGGGATTACGAACTTAAGCCTGACAGGGACTTTTCTCACTTCTACATTTTCAATGATTACATGAGTTTGGGTTCTATTACATCTAGAAGTTGCCTTAAAAAAAATCAGTATTAAAAATATGGAAACAATCAAGATATCCTGCTCTCAGGTTCAGGTTGATCTATAACTAGGAGAAACACAAGGGTGATTGGACAAAGTGTTCAAAAAGAGAAATTGGCAAGCCCTGTTTGTGGTTTTTCTGTAGAAATTACATGTCACCTTCTCTTTAAATCCATGGAAATAAAGCCTAGCATAGACATGATGAAGAGTGAAGAAAAAAAATGTAGGTTTACGAGAAGGAATCCAAGCAGACAGAAAAACAGGCTTACCGTATCAGGTGTGATGGAGTACTGTCGCCCTGTGTCTCCTTTGTTTAGTGTGTGGAGGATTCTATTTTTCCAAGCACACTGATGTGTCTGTTCCCACCACTGTCTGCAATGTCACACATTTCTAATACAGGAAGAGCAGACAGGTGAATCGAGGAGTGTGAATGAACCTGAAGTAAATGCTGGGCAGCCAAATGCATTATTTGTTACACCAACCACACAGCTGCACTCTGGATATACTAAAAGGAGTAGGCTATGAATAAACAAACCGTGGGTTTTAAATTGTTTACTGTGAAGAGAGAGTGATATACCATCCCTCTCCATCTGGCCCAAGACATGAATTATCCCACTATCCAGCTTTGCTACCTGTTCATGCGTCATTTACAAGCTGCCTTTGTTATTAGATCATTGTTAGGGTATTGGTCAGGCAGTGCTGGTGTTGAAGTAACCCTCATCTTGCTTAATAGTGTCTTGGCAGATTAATATCAATGCACACAATTCATACACTCTGATCATACACCACAAACTGTTTCCTCTGATTTAAAAGATATAAACATTGAGAATGTCAAGTATATGATTTCATTATAGACATGTATTATAATTGTCACATTTTCATTTTAGTTGGTTCATTTTATTAATCACTCACTGTGCTATATTATATCTGTTTCCTCATAATCAAAACATTTCCTCTTAGGGTTTCAAGAGCCTCAGCATTCACAAGAAACTTACAAGAGTTAGGAAGCCTGAGAAAACATGACTCAGGGGATTCAGCTTAAGGCTATGTAGGCAGTAGACAATTGCTCCATGGGAGACTCTTTACTGAAACTGCCTAATAGTAGCACAAGAAATTCTAGTGATAACAATTTCAGGCATGGGCGCTCAAGCTGGAGGGGCCTTTTATGTCATACACTTACCTAAGACAACAATAATCCTATATTTTATGATAATAAACTCAGTTGTTCACTAAGCCGGTCTACATATTAATTGTTTCTTTAGACTGTAACTGCCCTTTCTATCTGATATGAATACTAATTATGCTCTCTGACAGAGTCATGTAAACATATGCCTAATATCTAAATTTCATTTAGATATCTAACATACATAACAATATATAAACATAGGTAGGAATACTTTCAAGCACCTGTGATACATCTTATTGTATTGCTTACAAAGGGAGGTAACTGTAGTCACTTAAACAACTTCATAGTGCTAAGAAATGCTGCAAATAGCACTTAAAATGTTGCAAATTTCTTTGAAATAAGACTTGGCATCAGCATCTGATGCTATTAATTCCTACTGCTCAGCATTTCTATGGTAAAGGAAAAATAGATGCGCATTTGGGAGACAGAGGAGATAAGCCGGCCACTTTGATAGTGGGAGCAGCATAGTTAAAGGCAAATCTTGTCACACGAATAAAGCTACAAAGTCAGGGTTGATACACTCATTTGATCTGGTGTGCATGGACACTAATAATGAGCTTCAAGTGTAAAAGAATTGTCTACAATAGAATCATAAAGAAATGTATGATTCTTGAGAGGAAAGACTACTGAGTTTTATAAATATTCTAAAGGATCTATTACTTCAGTACACTTAAGAGCTAGCAAGCCAGAAAAACCTCTAAAGTTCTCTCCAGTTCTGGGCTTCTGAGCTTTATGATCTTTATGTCAAGATAAAACTAATATTAATATTCCCAGAATGGATGATCAAAATGGAAATAACAACTATGCTATAAATATATCATCTTTTGACTTTTTACAGTGTGCCATGTGTGTTTCTTTATAAGTAGTTTCACAAATACTACACAAATGCAGCATATTAAATATATATTTTATGGAACCTCAAGCTAAAACTAAAGAGTCAGGGAAGATAATTTACTAAGATTTAACAATAAGAAAGTAGCAGATGATTGATTAAACCTATGTAGCCTAATTCTAGAGTGGTTGTTTGCATGGCCACACATTATGTCTTCATAAATATATGACAGGCCATCAGTCTCTTTCAATAAATAGGAAAAAAAAGGGGGAGCTCCTTGAAACTAAACATTGACCATACTTAAAGTACAGTATAGAAGCAGTATGGGGAGAAAAGTTCACCTATTTGTGTTTTTAGTCCCATGTGTCTTGAGTAAGAGAACAGTTAAATGGTTAAACATAGTAGAAAGCACACAACAGTTTGACTATAGTGTTGGGCTATGGTCTAGGCAGCCATAGCTAACACACATGGCACCATGCTCTTGGTACCAATTTGTGGGGACAAAACCCAACTGTCCCAATTCCCTGAAGTCCACCTTTCTTCTTTCCTTCTAAAGTTCAGTGAAGCTGCATGTGGTGGTGGAAAACACTGCTTGTGATGTTTAGAGGATCAGAAGGATAAAGGAGGTGATTCTGCTGGGTCTGATTCACAGGGGTCCATCCTGCAAAGTCACATGGGATTTCACTTACAGAGTAGCCCTGTATTTGCTTGAATTTTCTACTGCTGCCATTTGAGATTTTTAATATTTTGTTTGAAACAGGGTTTTACATTTTGATTTTACACCGGGTCCTGAATGTTATATAGTTAGCTCTGGGTTCCAGTTGGGAGTCTGTGGATAGCATATTTTCTGTTTTGTGTTAATTAAATTGTCAAGATTTATTCACATTAGGAGGTCGGCTCAGTGATGAGAAGATGGTTTAGGGTGAGAAGGTGACCCTCTGCTGTCTCCACGGTAACATCCATGTCTAACCATCCATGAGATACATTTTATTACATTTCACTCTTTTCATCTAAAATGTGCTAAGGCAGGAAAACACCTTAGTCGTCATCAAACTGATACTTCCATTTTTACAGTTAATAGTTTCAGTTCAGTGAAATTGATTTAAGCTATGAAAAAGGAATCAATTAAGCTGTTTCCCCTGAAGTCCTGAACACTGCCTATCAGGCATCGGAGCACAATCTGATGAGACTCTACATGGTTGGTAGAATATCTTTCAGCTGTAATAAGGGTTAGTAGTTGGTGTCTGAAAATCCTAACACAGCTTAATCCAATTACCTGTGTTCACAGCACTGTATGCATAACAATATTTAATGTGCAAGCTATGAAAACTTAATTCTATGTTTTGCTTAAACTTTCCAATACATGAACCACCTCAGAAGAGCAGAACATAGGGTGCCTCTTCCTACAAACAGAACCTAAAAAGCCAATATGTCTCTTCTCATAGTCATTTGTAATTTTACTTAAACAATAGATTTTAAAAGATGGACCTTATTCCCTCTGGAAAAATCTACATTAATTATCTCTTCATTTCACTTCAAGTGATCATTTGCATATTTTTCTGTGAGATTTTTATTTTAGGTAAGTCTACCCCGATTTCATGTTGTTCTAATTTTGTTTTGTTTTGTTTATGTGGAGACTGGTATTTTGTATTTTTTAAACATGTCATTTGAGATGCAACTATTTTCTGTCATTGTGGTGATTTGAATGAGAATGTCCCGTATTGGCTTGTATGTTTGAATATTTGGTCTTTGTCAATGGGACTGCTTGAGAAGGATTAGAATGTTAGGAGAAATGTGTCACTGTAGACAGGCTTGAAGTTTGGGGTCTATTCCTAGTGTGCCTCACTTTGAATCCATACTGTGAATCAAGGTGTGGGTTCTTAGCTGCCACTGATTCTTTGATCTACCATTCCAGACTCTAACCATCTGAAACCATAAGCCCAAAGAAACACTTTGATATTTTATAAGGTGCCTTGGTCATGGTGTTTTGTTGCTGAAATAGAAAAGTAATTAAGACAAGTATTCTGTAAGGTGCTTGGAATTCTTGTGCCCATCATCATTTTCTGTGACTATGTTAATGGTCCAACATTGTCCCTTGACACATGGTCACTTAGGCTCTTCCTCTAGCCCACAAGTCCTATCATCATTTAATTATTTGATGTATGTGCTCATTTTATGTGTATTTTTATACTCATTTGTGAGAAATCTTAATGATTTTTGAGAAAAATCATAGAACATCTGTTAAAATAAGCACAATATAAGTATCTCTTATGATATCTGTGGAATATGACAGGATTAAAAGATTAATTACCACCTTGCAGCTACCATGGTCCATGTTCATGTCAGTACAATATGGCAATGTGTACTATACATACACAGAGCTTTATATACATAGAGCTCCAGAGGCTCCATGTATATTATCTTATTTAACCTGAACTGTCATGGTGGGGCTTTCTATTGTGGAGGAGATACACAAAAGAAAACTTCCTTGAATCATGTTCTGGCATAATTACTTCCATCTCAGTATAGCTGAAACCAGTGACTTAATTCTACCAACACAATGTGTAGTGACCTTGCAATGAGAAATATGTTCTAAGGCCTCAAATGGATAAATGAAATTGTAGATCCAACTGAATCCTCTGTGCAAAGTGCTGAGATACTGTATCTAGAGTAAAAATAGAAATGCCTAATTTACTGACATCTATAGACTAGAGAAGGAGCCTAGGCCCGAATCTGGACTGCATTATCTGGCTTCTAAAGATGTGGGGCTGGGTAGCTTTATTTACCCAGACTCTGACATTCTATTATATTGGCTCTAGAGAATCATGAATGTACATTTCATTTATTTTTTTTAACTCACCACAAAGATAAAAAACACACACTAAGAATTAGAGAACAAAACAAAACGTTTGTTTTAAAATCAATGCAGAAATAATCAAAGCTCATTACATCAATTAGCTGTGAAGAACCTAAAATACAACTTCCAAATTACTACCCAGACTTGAATTTACCAAGTGCCAGAAGGAACCCAAAAATACACATCGCAAGATGCACTGAAGCACACTTGTGATTGCCCACAGGGCTGCGCTGCTTGGATGGTCCACGGGGAAACACTACTCTGAGCAGTCTCCTCCGTGGGTCTCTAATGGGTTGTGATTATTGCATAGGTGACGATGCTGAGCCTCTACACTCACAAAGGCGTCTATGTTCAAATAGAACAATTGGAATTCTTTCTCTTAACAATTAAATAACATGAATAAAAACATTTTATTTTTCAAATGTATTAGCCAAATTCTTTACCCACAGACAAAGCATACATGGGGATACTCCTTTTCATGTTTATTTTACAAAGCTTAATATACGCTTACCATTGAGGTAAAGAGTACTGGGTCTAAGAAGCGAAATAGGAAACAGATGTTGGGAAATTAGTGCAATCTAAGACACAGCCTACCTTCATTTCTATTATACGGAGACCCACATCAGGACCCCTGTTGAGGCTATATTCTCTCAACAGAAGTTTTATTTGTATTTTTTTCCAATAATGAAACCCAAGTCAGAAGTTTTCAAGCTGCTGATACTCCTACACAAAGCCAATGGATTCTTTTAGCAAGTGCTGTTTTGAAAATACCTGTCCCATTGAAGAGATTGCTTCAGGGCATCAAAGTAATAGAACATTTTCAAGCCCTGCTGCCCAAATCACCCCCTTCTGGTCCCCAGCATGACACCCCAGAGCAGATACAGGGAGTTACTTGCTAAAGAAGAAGTGTTCTCTTTTCAAATGTATTATTTACTAAATCCTGGGGTTCCTCAGAACATTTTCTACATCTGTCCTTCAAATCTTCTCTTTGCAGATTTTCACCAGAGGCAGTAGCTACAGGGATTTTACAAAAGATCTACTTTACGGAGAATTTATTGGATTCATTTTTTCTCAAAAAATGAATATCATATCAAAACAAAAAAAGTTCCAAGTTTTGTTTTGCTTTACTTTGTTTTTGTACCAAATTCTGGTTGTGTTTAAGAACATAAACTCTTTTGGAGTCTCATTTTTCAAAGAGCATTTGTCCTAAGTTGATGTATAATATAATGACCCATTTGAAGTAAAGGAATACAGAAGATATAACAACTGTTTGACTCTTTTCTCTATGTTTATAACAATATTACATTTTAAAAATATAGTCATAGACAAATAAGTGTGGTAAAAAAGGTTCTCTTATTTTCTTAAAGTTTTAAAAATTATTCTGGATGAGATCTTCTGTCACTCTTAATTTTGGGGTCTCTTACTCTTCTATAATCTTTCAGAGTGCCTCACTTAGCTTGTACTTTTGTAGCATTTAGACCTAGCTTTAAACTTTATTTTTCACAAGTTGAAGTGCCTTTTATCATCTGGTCAAACTTCAACTCACAGCATAATTCCCTCACATATTATATTATTGTTCTGTTAATAATTGCTCTCACAAAAATTTCCTAGATTAGCTAGCAAAATGCTCCCTTATGTCATTAATCTCCTCCATAAATGTCATGGTGGTTATTTTACAAATGTTATATTGCATAGTCCTTCCTATATCTTCTATGGAATTATTTCCCTTCTTCTAACTGCTGCCTTCACCCCTTGCCTACCACACGTCTCTAAAGGGATACTCTTCAGAGTACAGTTGAGAAAGCCTGTTCTATTCTCAAACTTCACATTGTGATGTGCCAGTAATAATAATAATAGCTTCAGAAAGGTGGACTGAGTCAGTTTGAGGCTGAAAAGAATGTTATTTTAAATTTATTTTAAAATTTAAAAATAATATCTCTATTATACAACTACTGGTTTATCAAATATATTCTTTTTTGACTAATAATTATATTTTCCTTTTTATTATTCAAAACAATTTTAAAATTTAAATGCATTTTTATCTCATTCTTTTCTCCCAAATCCTTCTAGTTCCTCTGCCCTTCCATACCCACCCTTCTTTATGTTCTTTCTCAAAACATATTCTTTTCAAATTTTACAAGTACTGTTTCTTCATATATAAAAGTAAAAATACATTGGTGGGGTTATTGCTTTCCATGATAATCTGTGTAAATGTCATGGTACATAATCATTGCTGTTACCTGTAATGTATATATTAAGTATAGTAGCTGATTTAAGATATGTTATTAAATATAGCAATAATCCAGCAAGATGTTGGGACATAACTGGAACTTTTACTGCTGTGGCTTCAGAATTCAGTGGGGACAAGGATTTGGTCTCCAGCATTTCCAGAGTTTATGTGGTCAAGAGCCACTTGACTCCAGTGGCTCTACAAAACAGTGAGTGAAATAACATCACAAAATTTATCTTATGAAACCAGTATTATCTTGATACCAAAACTGGAGAAAGATATAGCAAAAAGCAAATTTTCCCAATAAGCAAAGATGCAAATATTCTCAACAAAATACTTAAAGACTGAATTCAAGAATGCATTTAGACCATCTGTAATGACCAAGTGGGCTTTATCTTAAAGATGAAAGGTTGATTCATCATATGCAAATAAAATGATATAATACACCATGTACATCTTCTGGAAAAGAATCACACCAATAGATGGGAAAATATATTTGAAAAACATAAACTAATACTCAGGGAAAAAGTTATGGAAATATCATAAATAAATGGATCCTATTTCAAAAAGGATGTATACAAAAAATCTAGAACAAACACTGTAGAGGTGAGTTTGTGCTGCACTGCTTTGTGCTCCCAGTGATCACGTGTGCACCCATCAAAGAGCTATCTTTGGATCCAGGAATGAAACACACACATACATACATACATACATACATACATACATACATACATACATACATACACATAAGGGTGGGCACTACTACAACTTCCCCTGCTACCACAGACCCAAAAGTGGAAGTGTCCAGAGGCCACTTCCCTGAAATCTCACAAGGTTGGTTGACTTTATCTCTTGCCTATCCTGTGTCCCATCCTGCTCCTCCAAGTCAGGGTGATTCTATTTTCTTCTCTGTGTGCTGACAAGCACAACTCTAAGCATCCCATTGTGTGCCCAGTCAATGACTGTTGACACCTTTATTGATCCATCAAAAAACAATTGGGAACAAGGACATTTAGCGTTTGGACATTCAGTTTCCCAATTGAATCAAAGCATTAAAACCAATCTCCAGAACAACCTTATACTAGGAGATGAAAAATTAGGAACATTTTCTCTAAAATCAGGAATGAAACACAGATTATCATTCTCATCTCTTGAGTTCAGTACAGCACTTGAACTCATAGCTATAACAGAAATACCATAAAGTCATAAGTGGACAAAATAAGAAAAGAAGTTATACTAGACTATTTCAGACAATATGATTCTGCATTTATAATATCCTGGAAAATTTACCAGAGGATTCTTAACTCTAATAAATAAAGCTACAGAATGCAGAATCTGTATGTAGAAATAGCAATATTGATATATATCATCAAAGAACTCAGAGAAGAAAACCATCTCCATAGGAGTTCCAAAAAGAGGAATTATTTAGAAATAAAATTAAACCAAAACCCTGAAAGAACTCTACAATAAAAACTTCAAGACACTGAAAAAGTAAGTCAAGAAAGATACTAAAAACTGTAAATGTTTTCAGTGTTCTTGTCTAGAAAAATTAATCTGCAACTTTCATTCAATCCTCATAAAAATTCCAAGTTGCCACAATGCCTAAGGCTTGGATTTTAAAACCCTGAGTAGGCATAGTGAGGAAATGAGAGATTGGGTGAGATTCTGCTATTGTTACCATTCCTTCCAGAAACTTCAGAATGGTTAACAGGTACGGCTTGGTGTGGGTGGTTAACTAGTCTTGGTAGAAAGTCATATTAGGTCAACAGTCTTGGACTTTAAGCATCTGGGTGAAGGAAGTGGCAATTGCTCATCCTTGTACACATTGAAAACATATATTAACTCAGAACTTTCCTCATTCTTGGCTTCCTCCACTATACATACCAAGTCATTCTTCCCAGTTCTAGATAAAACAGCCCTATAAACCAAGTCAATCCACAAAATTCTATGACTACCCAGAACAGTCCTAATAAAAAAGAATACAACTGGAGTTATAACATACCAGATTTTAAGTTATACTAAAGAACTATAGTGAAAAAGACAACCAGATGCTGGCATGAAAGCATGCAGATAGTTCATTAGAACCAAATATAAGACCCATAAAAAAAATACCAAAAGAGATTTGACATACCAGGGTGAGGGGAGGAGAAGGGGAGGGGAGATGGAGGAAAAGACTGTAGGAGGGAGTGACCTAGAGAGGTGAAGTGAAATGAATATAAAGTGAATAAGTAAAATTATTATTATTATTATTATTATTATTATCATTATTATTAGTAGTAGTATTATAAATTATTATTACTATTATTATAGCCAAAAAGTTTTATAGACATCTGATTTTTTTGACAAAATTATCATAAATTTGTAGTGAAGAAAAGACTATTTAGTGACTGGTGTTGGCAATAGTTGGTAGTAGAGGAAGGTAGTTATAAATACCAGCTAAGGCCACATAATCAGTTGCAGAAACAAGGATTATAAAGTAATATGAATGCTTCTGTCTTATTTTTTTAAGAATGTCTTTAACATCAATTGGTATTTAAGTTGAGACACTAAAAGAATGTTCCCAAGGGATATTGCCCCAT
The DNA here is from genome assembly GCA_019843815.1 of Montemys delectorum. NCBI lineage: Eukaryota > Metazoa > Chordata > Mammalia > Rodentia > Muridae > Montemys > Montemys delectorum. The sequence goes on along the minus strand of JADRCD010211437.1, from coordinate 18,087 downwards.
TGTAAATTTCCAAATGCGTTTGCAGTTGTACGAGGAATAGTTATATCATGTTAGGCATATTCATGATTTTGTTATTGTTTCCTGTGTACATGAGATATTATTTGTGTCAAGTTAATAAGGGGTGGATTGTAGTGGCTATTCCTGGTTGTCAACTTGACTATATCTGAAATGAACTAGTCCAGAATTAGAAGGCTCACCTGTGGCCCTAATCTGGAGGCTGAGAGATACAAGTTTCCAACCTGAATCTTGGCATGGAGATCTTGAGGTATAGTGGCTATGAATCCCAGAAGATTAAGATAGGAAGATCTATGAGTTCAAGATCATCTGGGATTAAAAGTGTGGTGGCATAGTGGCTATGAATCCTAGAAGATTAAGACTGGAAGAGTTCAAGCAAGGTTATCAGGGATTAAAGGTGTGTGCCACTTCACCTTTAATCTGGGCCACACCTTTTGCTGGAGACCTATATAAGGACTTTGGAAGAAGGAAGGCTCTCTCTGCTTAGTCTGCTTGCCTTGTGGGACTGAGCAACTGCTGGATCCTTGGACTTCCATTCACAGCTGCTGCCAACCACTCTTGGCAGACTGTAAGTCATCAATAAATCCCTTTACTACATAGAGACTATCATAATTTCTGTGACTCTAGAGAACCCTGACTAATACAATACCTGAAAGTCAAATAATTCATAAACCAACACCACTTTTACATAGTTTGTGAAGTTTGTGTATTCATGACCTGAAAATACTAGTAAACTATTACCACACTGACAAAGGTAAAATGATGATCAACCTCAGTGAGGAAAAAAAAAAAACTCTAAGGATTCACAGTGATTATTCATGCCTATAATCCTAGCACTCAGGAGGCAGAAGCAAGAGGATCTCTTTGAGTTTAAGGTCAAACTGTTCTACACTATCCAGAGTCCTGCTGTGCCATTTAAGTGATGAAATGTCATGGTTCCTGCCCCTGAAACAGAACCAGCAGGGCATAGGTCTCCACAAGTGTGCATTGTTGCTGTGGGCATAAGGCTTGTGTGTGTGTGTTTGTGTGTGTGTGTGTGTGTGTGTGTGTGTGTGTGTATCTTAATGTTCCTCCTTCTCCCAACCAAAGTTACGTTCTCCCTGCCATCTCCAAATTAAAAATAGCACAAGTCCAGGAATTGAGGGTGTGTCTATGACTCAGCAAAATGGTAAATGCTGAGATCTGGGACACCCCTTAAGGCTGTAGGAAAGAACTTTGAAAACATGAGTTCAAAAATATATAACTTCTCAACTGTAAGTATACAATATAAATTATATAAGGAGCTTTACAGGCCTAAAGAAACAGAGGCAGCTGTAGTATGAGCCAGCTTGTCAGAAAGATACTAAGGAAGGAGATAAAGAGATTCAGGGAGTGGTTATTGAAGGACAAGTTCCCACCCAGCTATGATTTTTGTTTATGCTTACAAAGGCAGGCACATTCCTGAGTTAAAGGTCAGCCTGAGACAGAGGGAGTTTAAATCCAGGCCCAGGCATGGTAGGAATTGTAATTTTAGGGTAGAGTCTAAGACACAGCTATGTTATTTTCTATGCTTAATAAAGGTAGACAGATCTCTGAATTCTTTTGTAATATTAAAAAAAATTAAATTGTCTCTTTCTAATAATTAAGGAGCTTGGGCCATGGCATGTTGATTCATGAGATATTCAAAAGAGAACTTGGGGTAAAGACTGAATTGATATGTAAATAAAAGACTGGGCTTTACATCTGTAAGAGATGAACTGTACAGAGAGTTTTCAGAATTACAAAATATTGCTATCTCAAGCAGAAAACACACACATACAGAGAGAGAGAAAGAGAGAGAGAGAGCTGTCTAGAGCAGAACATAGGCCTTTCTCTTGGTCCCAGAATTTGACTTCCAATACTTTTTTTACTGCTACTGGATACCCCTTCTCTCAAGAATACCTCTCCAAGCCCAGACTGGTCCTTGGCAACTTGGCAACAATAGAGTATTCCAGGTTAACCTGTATAAACAGTTGTACTCTGTCTCAAAAGACAAAAACAAAAACAAAAACAAAACAAAAGAAAACAAACAAACAAACAAACAAATCAAATAAAAAGAAAAGCCCACCCAAACCCTAAGCTTCTATTGGAATTTGAATACTCTAAACTATCCTTATGCAACTTCCTTCTAGACTTTGAATATTTTTTTCAAGGCTGTGAATTGTATTCAAGCATTTCAAGATGTATGATACAAAATAAACAGCATGCATAGAAATAGAGCACACAGCTTCCCTAGTCATTCAAGTTTAGTTTGTCATTCTCTTCTTCCTATCTTAAATGTCCTCAGTTTCACTTTGACTTTGGGATCTGTAAGTGACATCTGATAGAATAATGGAATGTGAAGAGAAGGTGAAACCAGTCCAGTGTCAATAGTGACAATGACAGTAGTAACAGCAGGGCAACCTATTACCATTCAGCAGTTCCTGAATGATGAAACCCTGGCTTCCTTTCACATTCCTACAGTCTGCACATCTGCACGTATTAACTCTCCAGCATAAGTGCTGAGATAGGAAGTGCCCAAGCACAGGCAGGAAATATTGTTAGTAAATCATTACAAAATGAAAATGTATCGTGGACTCTGTAATAAAACACATTGGAAAGCTATGGAAAAGCAAATATCCACAGGCAGAGAAAGAACTTGGGTTTAAACATTAATTCAGAGATGGAAACAAAGGTATGTCTATAAAGTGTCCATTACATAAGTGTGAGTTCCTGAGTTCAGCTATCAGGACCCATGTATAAAGTCTGGACTGGTAGTACTTTTCTGTCATCTGGCACATGTGTGTTATGGATGGGGAGAACCAAAGAATTCCTGAGGCACATGTAGATGCACATACTCATACTAACAAGTATATGTACCACATACAGCATAGAAAACAACATATTTTACTATGAATTTTCAAATATTGGACAATGATTAATGAGAAATGCACTTTTAAAGTTATTTGTTCTTTCAACTTAATAAATTGAATGGATCTGAATTACCTCACTCAGGATGATATTTTCTAGTTCCATCCATTTCCCTACAAAATTTATGATGTCATTTTTAGTAGCTAAATAGTATTCCACTGTGTAAGTGAACATTTTCTGTATACATTCCTCAGTTGAGGAATATCTGGTTGTTTCCAGATTCTGACTACTACAAATAAAGCTGCTATGAACATGGTGGACCACTTGTCCTTGTGGTATGGTGAGTAACTTTGGGGTATATGCCCAAGAGCTGTATAGCTTTGTACAACTGATTCCAATTTTCAGAGGAATCAACAGGTTGATTTCCAGAGTGGTTGTATCAGTATGCAATCCCATCAGCAATGGAGGAATGTCCCTCTTTTTATACATCCTCACTAAATGTGCAGTCACTTGAGATTTTTATATTAGCCATTCTGATTGGTATAAGGTGGAATCTCAGTGTTGTTTTTATTTGCATTTTTCTGATGACTTCATTCCCACTTATAAAGGGGAAGGAATAATCATGGGAAGCAGGAGGGAGGAATCTGGGTGGGAGAGGGCAGAGGAGAGGAAAAGGAGAATAGAATCAAGTGGGGGTGGGGTAGGAGACCAGAGGGCCAAGAAAACAAATAAAAATAAGCAGCCTTGGGGGTTAGAGGTGGGGGTATCCTCTAGAAAGTACCAGGCACCTGGGAGATGAGAGATCTCAAGACCCAATGGGAGAGACTTTAGTCAAAATGTCCAATACTGGGGAGGGGGAACTAGAATAGTACACTTTGAGTAGATAGACAGGACCTCAAGTGGAGGGACAGGGTTTCTAGCCCAAAGTCAAAATTTCTGACCCAGAATTGTTTCTGTCTAAAAGGACTGAAGGAACAAAAATGGAGAAGAGCCAATGACAGGGCCAACTTGACATTCATTAAAGGGGGACACCACGACCTGACACCGTTATTGATGTTATGATTTGCTAACAGAGGGGAGCCTGGCATAGCTGGCCTCTGAAAGCCCTACCAGCAGCTGACTGAGATAGAGTTAGATACTTACACCCAACAATTGGACTAAAATTGGGGACCCCTAAGGTTGAATTAGGAGAAGGATTAAAGAAGCTGAAGAGGAGAGTGGGCCCCTTAGGAAGACCAGCAGTTTCAACTAGTTCAGACCCCAGGGAGCTCCCAGAGACTGAGCCACCAACCGGGACCAAACATGGGCAGTTCTAAGACTTCTGACACATATATAGCAGAGGTCTGTCTGATCTGCCCTCAGTGGGAGAAAATGTGCTTAATCCTCTAGAGACTAGGCCCCAGGAAAGTTGGAGGACTGGTGGGGGAAGCACCCTCTTGGAGGCAAGGGGGAGGAGGAATGGGATGAGGAACTGTGGAAGGGGAAACCAGGAGAAGGAGGACAATGACTGGAATGTAAGTAAATAAAATAATTAAAATAAAAAAATAAATTGACTGGAAATACTATTTCTATTCATAGAAATGATTGAAATAATATTTAATAGCATAAAGAAACTATTATTCTTTAACTTCATGAGACTTTTTGCCAACTGAAGATACTACTCAAAGGAGAATATTACTGGTGGGTGAAAGGGAGAATCTGGGATGAGATGGGGGATGGAAAAATATGATCAAAATATCTCTTCTGAAATTCTCAAAAAATAAATGAAAGCATGATAAAGAGAAAAAAAGAAACACTTGTACAATTCATTTAAAAATAAATCTAACCTTATATAAAGCTGAAGTAAAATTTGAATATCTTCCATGAAGATATTTCTCTTGAGATAGTCTTAAATAGTAAAATGGGTATTTTAAAATGGCTTCAGGAAGTTGTGGCAGACAAAAGAACAGTAGGATTAGCAGAACATTTTTTCTCAAAATTAAAACATCAGTATTTTGAAAGTTGTTTCTAAGCAAAACTGCTTTATTTAAATAGAAAAAAATGAAGTTAAGTATATATATATGATAAACTAAAAAGATTAAAAAGATTCCAGATCAGAGATTAGAAAGTATCACATTAATCAGTTGTTACTGTTTTATATACACATGCATCTATGATGAAATTCATTGGTGTTCATTATAATTACTATCATCTAACCACTAGACAAAACTACTATTTACCGAAAACTGCTGTTGATATTGTCATTCAATTATTAATTTTATCTCTATTATTTAGATGAACAATAAACAAACATAAAATAAGGCATAAAATGTACACTGAAAGAATAAAATATAACTTCTCAACTTTTTATTATATTTAAATTTCATACTATGCCAAACAGTAAAATTATTTACTAAGACAGATATTGATTTATCTTAATTAATTTGCCTTTGTTATTTCTTAGCTTTCTACATCAAAATATTTAGAGTTATTTTACCAATGGAACAGAAAGAAAACCACTGAGCAGACTATCATCTTCAGTCTCTACCATTAAGCTTCTGTGGAACTTCCAATAAGCAGTTAATAGTCCCTAAATCTTCATTTACCTGGAAATGTTGAGTCTCAATTACATTTTGTAGCCTCTAGGTTTCTACAAATTTAGGCATTCTAAGGGTCAATAAATTCTGTACTTTGTAAATTTCATGGAGTATCTTTACTTGAATGGTGTCTGTGCGCAGTGGCCTACTTAAACCAGAACCTAGCTTTGACTCAAGAACTGGTACAGATGCCTGTCTGTGGATGCTTCACATACAACACCATTGACTTTCAGGATAATTGCCATTCTGTGGACATGCTTCAAGAAATATGGAGATACCATAGTTGCTTTTGATTCTTTTAAACAGTTGATTCTGTCTTCTCTAAAACTCAACCAAGTCTTGTATATGAACTAATTTATGTACTGCCCTGATAGGGTGGAATATTTGTATATATGATTTAAAATAAATCAAACTCAAAAACTACTTCTGCCCCAAGTTCATTTCCTATTGCTAAATTATACCAATATGTTGTTTCTTTGATAGACACCTTGATTACTGGAGACAATGATCAGGACTGTGGTCTCTAAAATCACTCAGATACATAAGGACAAGACAAAAGCTTCAGTGTATGGAGAATGTGATTCCCGAAGATGGAACAATGAAAATGGAGAAAAGGCAATTAATAGAGCCAAGATATGACCAAAAGAAGATAAACTAATTGAGCTTCAAATAATTTAATTGTTAACAAAAGTGATTGTAAATATGAATCTGTGCCAACATTTAAAATCAGGAGATGAATCAGAGGGTGAACTAGCTCATAGAATTAAGAAAGCTTACCACATAATCCTGTCAAAATGAAGTCAATCCCTGAAAGCCAAGCAAAGGTAGAAGGAGACAACCAACTCCTCAAGGTGCCTGTCAACATCTAAATGCCTGCTACAGAAGGGTTCCTTTCACACTTTACACACACAAAAATAATGATAATGATGACAACAATAATGATGCCTCTGAAATATGAAAATGAACAAAGAGATGTTTTGATCTCAGTTACAATAAAAGGAATACTGGTTTTCTACTCTGATTAGATAGATAGTTTGATAGATAGATAGATACATAGGTAGATAGATAGAGATAATAAATTAATTCATTGGTTCATTGATTGGTTTATTGCGGTGGAACAAAAATATTTACATTTGACGTTATTTGTATGCCAAAACATAGTCAGAAATATTAAAAACTCACATCTGTTCAACTGAAAAGAGGGTAGAAAGATTGTTCCCATTGGAGGATGTGGAAGAGTATTATGAACTGCTTTCTTCTGGATATAATAGTCACTACAACCCTGAACACACAGCATTCTTGGCTAACTGTGCAAGGCCTGCTAACACTGACAAGACATGAAAATAGCAGGGGATCTGTTGGAAATAAGGGGTTCAAAGGGAGTAAGACAGAGTAAAAAAGGTAGTGGGGTGGACTTGATCTCAATATATTGTATACAACTATAGAGTAGGAAAAATATAGAGAAATTTTCAAAAATTGAAAGGATCAGAAGAATGAAGGCTATGTGTATATGAGAGAGGGTAAAAGTAATTGAATCACTTCATACATAAATGTGACTGAATGGCGCCAGTGTTTTATGCTACATTGTATATTAACATACATTAATAAAACTTTAGAATATTTAAAAACATAAAGAAGTATTAACCACCTGTAGTTTGTTTTACTTTGAGGGTACACTGAATAGTAAAAAGTCTCCTATGTGCAAATTTTAGTGTTACAAAAACAGAAGCATAAAAGATTACTTCTTGTAGAGGAATTTTAATCCAACAACATGGCTGCTCTGCCAAGGGATCACACTCAAAGACCATCTAAGTCAGCTTTGAAGGTTAGATTATACAGAGCCTAGAAGCTTCCAAGCCTAGACATGAAGATAGTAACAACAGAAAAAGATATGCTCTGGGCTCAGCCCAAGCTGTGTATTAGCATATCTCATCCCTTCATCTGAGGAAGTAAAAGTGACATTTACAACTTTTATTTAATCATTCCATCAACAAATATTAATCAATGTGTCCTATTTTCATATTGAGTTCAATGTATATTGAGCTATACATACATATAGTACAAAAGAAATTAGAAGTAGTATTAAGTCCCAAATGTTTGCTTTTGGGCTAAGATCAAGTGTAAAAGGTTAGGAGCATACTAGCCAGTTTTTCAGTTTTAATACTAGCAAAATGCACAAAGTATTTTCTCCATTGGACATTCTTTGCCTGTGATTCAGAGCACTGCTCTATCAGATGGCGTGTAACTGGACTCTTTCCATTTACATGAAAACTCTATAACTCTACTACACATCCTCTATTGAAATACTGAAAATTGCTAAATAGGAATTACAGAGCTGCATTTATGTTAAGATAACAGAGGCAGGTTCTGCTCATATCTTTTTTTTCCCTAGGACCAACAGCCTGGGGGAGGGGGGCGCATCACATACAAAGGGCTAGGCCATTCCATATGAATTACTAATTAAGAAAATGTTCTATAGCAGTGGTTCTTTTTTTTTTTTAATTTTATATTTTCTTTATTTACATGTAAATTTTCCCTTTCCCAGGTTCCCCTCCAAAAAACAAACAAACAAACAAAAACAACAAGAACAAACCCCTTTTGCCTCCCCCCTCCCCATGCCTGCCACCCCACCCTCTCCCACTTATTGGCCCTGGCATTCCCCTACACTGGGGCACAAAACCATCTTTTGCACACATATCCACATTGGCTGATGTTCAAGTAGGCACACAGGAGTTCCATATAGACACATTTGTTTATCCCTGCTAAGACTTGTGAGCAAATAGAAATACAGTATTCCAATATATAAATCTCAAATAACCTCAAAAAAGTCATGTGTGTGTGTTTACAAATAATCTCAAAAAGACATCTGTGTGTCCATGTACATAATGTTCATGGGAGGTGGGGAAGGGAGGGAGAGAGGAAGAGAGAAAGGGTGAGCAAGAGCGAGTGAACAAAGGAGACAGAGAGAGAAGAAGAGAGAGAGGCTATAAATTGGGGAGAGAGATTGTCAGGGAGATCAAATATTTAATAGCTATTGTTGACATAAAAGCACATATTATTTTGCATGCTAATTGTTTTATCATGGCTACTCTAGGTTGTTGTCTTGACTACAACTGGAATTAACCAAAATGACCAGCCACACCTGTGAGGAATTTTTTTCTCAAGTCATTTGAAGAAGAAAGACTCACGTCTAATCCAGATAAATCTTTGGAGGTGGGAAGACAAAACTTTCATCCAGACATTTTTAAAAATATATATTTTATCTTTAATCTTTCTTTTTTTTTTTACAGTCCAGTCATTATCCCCCAATCTTCTCTCTTGCTGTTCCTCCTCCTCCCCCATGCCCCAGTCTCCAGGAAGATTACCCCACCCCACCCCACCCCCACCCTACCTCCCCCTATTCTGATATGTTAGTTTTGTATTCTCTTATTATATTTTATCACAATATATTATATTCCATTAGAAACCTGTTTGTTTCCTAATGAGAGACAATAAGCTGTGATCTGGATTTATGCAGATATGGTGAGGAACTGGCAGAAATAGAGAGCATAGAAACTATATTCAGGATATATAATATGGAAAAGATATTTTTAATAAAAGGAAAATAAACACTGTGGTTTGTGTATGTGTGTGTAAGTGTGTGTGTGTGTGTGTGTGTGTGTGTGTATGTGTGTGTGTGTGTGTGTGTGTGTGTGTGTGTGTGTGTGAAAGACAGAGAGAGAGAGAGAATTACTTTCTGTTTTATTTCATTATTTCTTGTGGGATTCAATTGCATTCATTTGTTTTGACTATTGTTTTGATACTTAGTTTATCTCTTTTGGAGAGAGAGAACATGGCTGTTTAGTAAGAGGAAGATCATAGGAAGGAGTTGGGAAAAGGAAGACATGATCAAAATACATTGTATACAAAATTGTTTTTATGAAAATAAATGAGGATTAACACTTTGTGAACAATCACAAGGGAAATTTTGAAACTAGAAATGAAAATGGAGTAAAGAAAACTTGCTTAAATAAATGATAGAAAATTAACAGAACAAACCCCCAAATCTGCAAAATGGAAAACTATAAAACATAGTAAAAGAGTTCCAATTATATTCATAGCAACAAAATATTATATATGTTTCCATATTAAGATACTTCCATGGCAATATGTTTTCTTTTATCTATTAAAAATGCCACAGTGGACTACTTACAGGGAAAGACTACAGCACAGAAGAGTAAGGTAAACATGAGCTATAAATTATTTTATAGCTCCATCTTAGTAACCAACAATGGAGCCCACATTTCATAACAGGATGAATTGGAGTTAAGACAGAGGATCATAAATGTGGTAGAATGTAAAATCCTACCACAAGAATCAGTACTCATGACCTACTATAAGACAGACAAGATGTTTCACATGCAGACTGTTAAAATAAATCAAAGAAATGGTGCACACAGGTAACACTGTAATATGGATAAAATATGTTCAATCAGACATCAAAGGTAAGAAATAACTGGTAATGTAGACAATTTGTGTAACTCAATTAGCAATACGTTTATGCCTGCATAAAAATTTCAGTTATGGAATAATCAATATGCTAGTAAATTTCATACAGCAGAAAACAGAAGACTCTATTACTTGACACAATTAAATAATAGAAGTTTTAAAGTAAAAGTTACTGGGAAAATGACATTTTCTGTTGGAATATATTAATATTTATAGATAACCTGAGGGAAATGAAATGTAATTAAAATGAAAATTCAAATGAAACATACAAATAAAGATAAATGAGAATCTTACTTGCAAAATCCTATAGGATTTTGTCATAGATTTATTTGAAACAAATTATAATATGTAGTTATAATACACACACACACACACACACATATATAAACTGTACACACAATCATATTCTAAAGGGAAAATAAAAAGTTGAATATAATTCATCCATGTTTTAATAAACTCATTAATGTAAGAAAAAGGATGCTTAAAAATATATTCACATCTTTTTCCATTCTGAAAGCTTCACCATGGGCTTCTTTCCTGAACCATGTCCCACCTACCTCTCAATCTATTTTCCCCTGTTCCAGGCCATAAGTAAGCTCTTTATGCAGTTCAAGAATAGCGTGTTGCCTGTGTTCAAAAATAATAACCTCTGTCATTCCAATAAACATGGTGAAAACTCATTTGTCCTCTAGCTACACCTGTGTTCACACATAGACCAGTAATGTAAGAAGACAGTCTGACCAAAAGACAAGTGTATATAGAATTGCTTTACTCAGAATGACCTGATTGTCTCACTATTGGTTCTGCAAATAGTGTGATAGTAGCAACCAAACGCCAAATTCTAATTAACTAACAATTTTAGGGCTTAAGAGACATACTGAGTTGGTTGTACAGAAGGTATATCAAACATCATTTTTCTGTGGGCAAGAAATGATTGATCTTATATAAACACAAAATATTCCAAAGTTAAACAACCAAAGAGGATATATTATAAAATTTCTTCATTATTTAATCACTTAACTTGAAGAACAAATGGTTCATTTCTTCAATGCATTTCTCAATTTTATCTAATAAATTAGACATTATTACTAAATGTATTAAGTAAGATTTAATTGAATTTTAAAATTTATTGTGAGAAATCTATGTTCTATAAATGTATTCTTTTGGGAATATTCTTCGGTTAAGAAAATAACAAGAGTCCACAATTTTCCAAACTCAATAAAAATAACATTTGAGCTATTTAATACCTTTATCAATAAAATGTAACGTGAATATAATACTTCCAGATAACAAAGAATACTATTCAAGTTGTAAGAGTAATTTTCCAAAGCTGTGTCAATCCGATTGAAAATATACAAAGTTATAATCAAAGAACCTTTCATAGACATAATGATATGCATTATTCCTTGATTAAAGTCAAAGATAAACTTTGGTATGATTCCTGTGGATGCAAATGGATTATACCTAACTACAGAACTAAGAATAAATAAGATTTTAATGTGACTCAGTTTGTATATGAACTACAGATATTAAAATAGCATGTGTGAGGAATTGCTTGTACCAAGTCACTTGGGTGGCTGATGAAGGACAATCAAAATTTAATGTCACTCTTCACTGTATATTGAATTCTGATCCTCGGAGAACTTTGATAAAAAAAAAAAGGGAGAAAGTAAACAAAGAGAAAGAAAGAGGAGAAAACAAAGTTGAGTGAAGAGAGGTAAGAGGAGGGGACCATCATCTTCCTGAAAGCTTGTTTGTATCAAGACTCACGTTATCAATCACAAAACATTCTTGAGTACTCCTTCTATCTTTTTCTTATCAATACTTTGAAGTCTTCTTACCCCACAACCTCCCTTGTTATCAATTCCTGATGTCTGTTTTATATTTTGTGAGCTGTGGCTTCCTTGTTGGCAAAGGCCACAAGTACCAACTCCATAATGAAATGTGTTCTTCTTTGACCATTACTACCATTCTCACCAAGCCAAGCTCTGAGTGAGCTGTCTAGCCTCATCAGGTTTTAGAAGAATGATAAATCATCCTATTGAGAAGGAAAATAATTATCACAAGTCAACAGTTAACTCTATCCTTGTTAACCTAACTTGAATTATAAGACTAAAGACTTGTTATTTCACATTAAACTCTGACAGATTAAGGATAATGAGTGACTCTGGATGTAATACACTTTTATTAAAGAGTTGTCTAGGAATTCTGCTAAAATGCAGACACTGATCCTGGAGGACCGTCTGTGATTGAACTTTGAGTCATTGTGCCAGAGGAATGCCATTGCTATGCATCACAATTTGTGTTACAAGGCTATAAATTTCAAAGCTCTGTATACCATGTCTACTGTCTTTAGAAAAACATGCAAATGCATATTACTGTGCATAGATACTTTACCCACATGAAGTAATACCAATGTCAAAGTTTAACTGACAACCAAGCAGGGTCTACACAAGATACATCCTTATTAATGTAACTATATGAATAACAGTTCGTAGACATACATGATGTCCTGGTGAAAGCTGAAAAATTGTCCAGGAAAATGACAAGAATAATGTGATGATTTACAAAACACTTTCAGTCAGTTCTATGATAATTTAACAATGTGTGCTTTTCTCATAAAAACACAGAACTTCTCATCATAGCAATGGGAACAGAGGCTGTCTCTGACTCTTTTGCTTACTTGTGAAAGCCTTTTCCTCCTACTAGGCTGTCTTGTCCAGTCTTAATGTGCCTGGTCTATTGTAGACTGCTATGCAGTATTTGGTTCAAGTCCCTGGGAGGTCCACTCTTTTCTGGCATAAGGTGGAGAGGGTGGACCTGTGGGGAAGAGAACATGAGAGGGAGAGAGTAGGAGGAGGGTCGGGAAGGGAAAGAGTGGTCAGGGTGCAATATATGAGAAAAAGAAAGAGAACATCCATAGGACTCAGCAAGAATACTCCTGGACATGTTCCCATGGACATTATATCCTGTTACAGGATACTTTCACATCCATGTTTATTAGCACTTTATTCACAATAGAAAGACAATGGAATCAACCTACATGCTCATTGACAAATTACTGAATAATGGTAACAAAACAAAAAGGCATACTTTTTGTTTTAACTGATTATGAATGACACTCTGAAGAGATCAGTGTTTGTAACCATTATATTTCAAATAAACTAGGTGGTAATTTCATATTTAAATGGGAATTTATGATTTGTTTTTGTAAAACAAAAGTTCCTTGAAAAAATATGTAGTATAGCTACTACTACCAGGCCTGGCCATGTTCTTTATAATCCCAAGAACTGTACAGACAATTGAAGTTTTGGAGGGTCAAGGTATTATCTGGGTTATAGAGTGAACTCCCAGCCAGCTGGGACAACTTTGTTTTTAAGGTATCATTTGTCAAAAACCATGAAGTATCTGAGATTTTACAGACTAAAAAGTTATTCTGCTACACTTAAAATTTATAATTTCTTTTCCTTTTTTCCACATTTTTATTAGATATTTTCTTTATTTACATTTCAAATGTTCTCCCTTTTCCTGGTTTCCCTCCTATTCTCTCCCCCCTCCCCCTGCTCACCAACCTACCCTCTTCCTGGCCCTGTCATTCCCCTACACTGGGGCATAGAGCCTTCACAGGACCAAGGGCCTCTCCTCCCACTGATGACCGACTAGGCCATCCTCTGCTATGTATGCAGCTGGAGCCATGAGTCCCACCAGTTTTAAAACCTTTATTATTTATTGATTAATATGTACCTATCAGTGTGTAAGCGTGTGTACGGTGGCATAAAGTGAGTGTGGAGATGAGAGGACTGCTATCTCTCCTTCCACCACATGGTGCAACAAACATCTTTAAGCCCCCAGCATCTTACAGGTCCCAGTCATACTTCATAAATACTCTCACATTCAGAAAATGTCAATAACAAAGAACTTTAGTGTTTACAACAATATAGTAACTAAAACATCAGCTGCTTCTGACATTGGTTCCCAATCCCTGTTTTCTAGTGAGAGACCTTCATCAAACAGGACCAGCTGATCCATTAAAACACAATGAATGGCACCCCTGCAAGGACATTGATGGACTCCAGGTCTCTTTCTGGTGCACAGTACATGTGCATGCCATTTACTGTGGAAAATGTCCTGTCTTCTTTGCAGATGTGTAAACCCTAATGTTTACCTTTCAGTGGAAGAAACAAACCTCTACAGTGTAATGCATGCATTTCTGAAAAGGAAGTTCTGCAAATGGTTAGTAGTGTACCAAATTACAAGACATACAGAAATCTAAGAACTGGACTGAGAATGACTCCTCCTTCAAGACGATAAGATTGGGTTGATGGCTTCAAGACGATAAGATTGGGTTGATGGCTTCAAGACGATAAGATTGGGTTGATGGCTTCAAGACAATAAGATTGGGTTGATGGCTTCAAGACGATAAGATTGGGTTGATGGCTTCAGGAGAATGCCATTTGGAGAGGGGAAGCATGATTCTAGTCTACATCAGCATGTTCATAATGTAATTGCTTCCTAAATTCTGTAAAGATAACATATATTGCCCACTTAAAATTAGTAATAACTTAAAATAAATCTACTAATATATTAAGAAGCTTTCTAAATTATCTAAATTAAATTCTGCTTTATGTAACTTAAACATGTGACTTACATGCCATTGAATATTTAGTAACATATCAAGAATATAGTTTATAATCTTCCACTAAGATTTCAAAATTCTATATTTTACACTGATTATTACTGCTTACAGATGAAGCATAGTGATACATTTCTTTTAGAGAGGAGTCAAAATGTTAGGTATGATTATCTAATAAAAGAGTAAAAAAAGAAAGAGAGGAAGAGAGAGAGAGAGAGAGAGAGAGAGAGAGAGAGAGAGAGAGAGCCTGTTTCACAGAAAGGATTCTGTCCTCTAAATTAAGTGTTCACAAATTCTCCAGAACCTGGAGACAGGATGATAAAGGAAGCATAAATAAATAATGTGGCTTTGTTTGTATATTTATTCTTTGTCAATAATTTGACTTTATCCTGAACTGTAACTGTGAATAAGTACTTGGCCTCTGTTTTAGTGTTTTCATGTCAAACCTTAGCTGTAGTTCTGTTCCACATTTCTCTGTACTAATTTCATTAGCTAATACACTATCAAAGTTCCTTGCCAGGGAGACAGTGGTTTATCAGCCATAAGGCTAATTGCAATACTTTATTGCTCCTCCAACTCACTTATCAACAAAAAGAAATAAGATAGGATGATACAATAAAAAGTGATGGGAGACAGAGAAAAGAAAATAAAGTGAATGAATAATACTAAAAAATGCAAGAGTGTTTAATGATTAAGAGAAACATTTAGAAAAACACATTAAAAGAATACAGAAGCAGTTTGAAAGAGAAAAGTGTGGGCATAGGATGGGGTACAGAGGGGTACATGGAAAGTATGGAGGAAGGGAAAGAAAGTCAGAAGTGATGGTTTATTATAATCTCAAAACAACAAAAAAAGCAACAAAAATATTAAAGCAGACCATTGTTTCAAAGAACTTTTTTTTCTTTAAATTTTTGTTAACACTATGTATAGAAACAATAGTTAAAATTTCAGTGAATAAACCAATGCTAAAACCTTACTAATAGAATCTCCAAACAATGTTGAGGGCCCGGATTCATCTGTATCGTAGGTGTTTACTACCCACAGCAGAATGTCCTGTTTTCCATCCGCTCTGCCCAATTCAAACTCATCTTCTAGAATCCTCATTTTGATTTCCATTATCTTCTCCTTGTAATTGGCTTTCTAATGTTCTGCCTTTTGCAGGTGTGTGTGTGTGTGTGTGTGTGTGTGTGTGTGTGTGTGTGTGTTTAATATGGTGGTTCTGGAGTTGACTCAGTGGATGACAAGAATGTTACCCACATTTGAGGAACTGAAATCAAATTCCCATCAACCCCCCCCCAAAAAAAACCCAATATATTGGATATGCTTACGTCCCATGTGTGACCACCTGGAGGAAGATGGGGAGACTCCTGTGACTTGTTAGCAACCAGACCACTGAACCTGCGAGTACCAGGTTCAGTGGCAAACTCCGTTTCAAAAATATAAGGTACAGAGTGACAGAGCCAGACACAGATGTCTTATATACACCTACACATAAAATATGTTTAAATATAAAATAAAAATTATAAATAATTTTAAAATATAATTTTATAAATAGAAAGGTAAATTTCATATACATTTACCTTTTAAATATAAACATTAATTTATGAATGCTTTGTAAATATTAAATTCCCCTGTTAATGTATATGGGCCAAACTCTTCTGGTTATTTCTTTTGTAAACAGCAAGAAAGTAAAAGGTGTGTAGTCACATACACAACCTAATGCAGGGAATAATCAACAAGTTACTTAATGTATTAGAACAATAGTAATTTCCAGTAAAAGTCAAACTAGGATTGTTGCCTTGAGGGACCACAAAAGTGATATTCAAAATGTAAGTACTGGGAGTGTACTTCAACCATTTTTGCTGTGTAACAAACCATTTAAGTGTAGTTCTTCAAAACTATAATCAATTAATTTGTCTCTAATTCAGCCATTTGGACTGTGTGCACATCTGGGCCCTTGCATAGATCTTCTTTGGAGTCACACACATGGGTGACATACTGTGCAGATAAACGGAACTGAAGTCTCTATGATATTTTTTTATTTTTCTGAGTGATAAATTCATCAGGAACACTTTGGCAGTCACAGATTCTCTGTGCTTGGCCTTGTGTTAGACAGACTTTGTCCATTTTATGTGATAGATATATTCCAAGTTAACAAGTATGGAAACTCCAGACCTATTAAGACAAGGGCTGAGATGGTACACAGCATCACTTTTGATGTTTAACTGATGAGGCTGGATTCCAGATGTGAGAAAGCGGATTCTATATCATTGGAGACACAACTAGTTGTACATAAGGGTAGACATTTCTGTCTTCATAGAATGAGTCCAGCCTGGACATTATATTTATTACACAAATCGCATACTCTTTGATGCCATACAGAACATGATTTGATCAGGACTCTATCCAGAGTCTATGATGCTAAAGACGCCAATGTTTCCAACGCAAGACATGAGAAATTAAAAACATGCTTTTCTTATATTATATTGTAACATTTTTTTTACATAATGTTTGTTCTTGTTTTTAATTTTAAGATTATAAGTACATTTCCCCTCTTATCTTTCTGCCCTCTAATCTCTCCCATGTAATTTTGTTGCTGTCTATCAAATTCATGACTTCGTTCTCCTAATTGTTTTTGGATACACACATACATACATACATACATACATACATACATATATACATATAAGTATATATCCTTAAAGTTATAAATACAACATTCCCAGTGTGTATACCATATATTTTTTCAGGGTTGTCCATTTGGTATTGGATCCTCTTACCTGAGGAATACTATTCCCAGGCTGTCAGCATTCCAGACTTGGCTGTAGTTCTATGTAGTTTATGGTTGGACCTTCCTGAGCTTTCCTTCTTCCATGTCAGAATATCTATTGCCTCTTCTTTATTCAGAATTTTTTGGGGGAGTAGTCATGCTACTATTTTGATAAATCTCCAATTTTATGACCTTAGTTTAAATAGTAAGAGTCTAATAGGTTTATATCTAATTTAAAAAATTCTCCAAGATAGTGATGGGGTTGACATTCCACAGTCAAAAGCTACGACCCAGAATTCTTTCTGTATGAAGAAACTGCAAGGACAAAAATGGAGAAGAGAATGAAAGAAAAGAAAGAGTTCCAGTGACAGGCCCAAATTGGGATCTAGCTCAAAGGGAGACCCCAAGTCTGACATTGTTACTGATGCTGTAGTGTGCTTGCAGATGGGAGCCTAGCATGGCTGCCCCCAAGAGACCCAATAAGCAGCTAAGAGTCAGATGCAGATACTAGCATCCAACCAATGGGCAGAAGCTGGGGACCTCTGTGGTTGAATTGGGAGAAAGCTGGAAGAAGCTGAGGGGGACCTCTCTGTAAGAGGACCAACAGTCTCAACTGACCTGGACCCCCGAGATCTCCCAGACACCTAACTGCCAACCAGGCAGCATACACCAGCTGATATGTGGCCCCTGAGACATATGTGTGTATACACACACACACACACACACACACACACACA